>JBBPBT010000685.1:1304869-1348843 GCA_037974875.1 Cicer bijugum
TATTCAGTAAAAAAATATAAGTATTATAGAAGAAGAAAAATATTTTAATCCTACCCTTCTTTTGCATTAAAAATTGTTACTACTAATATTTTTTGAGGTGTGTTACCCTAAAAGACCTTTATTATTAGAAGGGTGGAGTATATGATTATTGCCACAAAAACAAATTTTTACCTTGTAAAAAAATTGTATGTGTATGTTGAATTGGTATTTATCAATTATATTTATGATTTAATTTTTATAAAACTAAAAGAATTAGCCTGTATATTTTTAAGCGACTTCATATTGTAATTAATTTTTCTTTTAAGAATTAACTTAATTTGAAGTTAAAGAAACAAATATTGCAACAAGCATTATTTTCTATCATTAAAATAGTTTTTGTTAATTATACTTTTTTAACTTTGAATTACAATTATTTTATATAGTTATGTTATTATCATTTTTATATTAATTGACACATCCTAATAATAAAAAAACAATTTAGTACTAATACTAATACAAATGAATGTAAAAAGAGAAAAACAACAACCGACAAAAACAATATAACTCGTTGGAAAGGACTTATTGGGAATATATTATAGTATCATTAGGAATAATTATATTATTATTATTTATTATAAAATAAAATAATAAATAAATAAATAAATAAATACGACACGCTTTTTTGGTTAGGCATTATAAATACGACACGCTTTTTTGGTTAGGCATTATAAATACGACTCGGTGGTTCGCCTAGTATTGTAATTGGAAATTAGAATTGGAATTTTGTGTTTTTCTTTGCTGAGAGAGAGAGAGAGAGTTGAGCGTCTTGATTTCCAACGATAGCAAACTATTGCTCGTATGAGTTTGATCTCTAACTATTGCCGACGTCTCTCTTTTCCCTCATTTCTTCATCTTCAATCTTTTTAATTTCCAATTCAATTTCTTCATAATTTCCATGGTATTTCTTTATTGATATTAAATCAAGAATATCAATCTTCATAAATCTTGATTTCTCCAACCCTATAAATACGATTGCGGAGTCGCTAACGTTGATTTAGGATTTCATGTTTCTTCTACCCGTGCTTGCTTCGAATTCGAAACACTGAATTAGGGTTTCATGATTCTGCTGCCCGTCCTTGATTCTTCAATTCGAAGTGCTAATTTCGGGTTTCATGTTTCTGCTACCCGTGCTTGATTCGAATTCGAAAACCTGACTTAGGGTTTCATGTTTCTGCTGTCCGTGGTTGCTTTGAATTCGATTGCTATCAGGAAAATAATTACAAGGTTCTTGATTACCTTCAATGAATCTGTGGTCCTCTCAAGTTTACTCGGTAAGAATTTAATTTCAATTTTTCGATCCCTATCAGAAAATAATTACAAGGTTATTGATTGGACCTTCAATGAATCTGCGGTCCTCTCAAGTTTACCTATGTCACTGGTCCTAATTTGATTTCAATTTTTCGATTTCAATCGGAAAAAAATAACAAGGTTCTTGATTGGACCTTCAATGTATCTGCGGTCCTCTCAAGTTTACCTTATGTCGCTGGCCCGAATTTGATTTCAATTGTTCATTCCTATCGGAAAATAATTACAAGGTTCTTGATTGGACTTTCAATGAACCTGCAGTCCTCTCAACTTTACCAATGACGCTGGTCCGAATTAGATTTCAATTTTTTGATTTCTATCAGAAAATAATTACAAGGTTCTTGATTGGACCTTCAATGTATCTGCGGTCCTCTCAAGTTTACCTATGTTGCTGGCCCGAATTTGATTTTAATTGTTCATTCGTATCAGAAAATAATTACAAGGTTCTTGATTGGACTTTCAATGAATCTGCAGTCCTCTCAAGTTTACCTATGTCGTTGGTCCGAATTTGATTTCAATTTTTCGATTTCTATCGGAAAATAATTACAAGGTTCTTGATTGGACCTTCAATGTATCTGCGGTCCTCTCAAGTTTACCTATGTTGCTGGCCCCGAATTTGATTTCAATTGTTCATTTCTATCGGAAAATAATTACAAGGTTCTTGATTGGACTTTCAATGAATCTGCGGTCCTCTCAAGTTTACCTATGTCGCTGGTCTGAATTTGATTTCAATAATCGATTTCTATCGGAAAATAATTACAAGGTTCTTGATTGGACCTTCAATGAATCTGCTGTCCTCTCAAGCTTACCTATGTCGCTGTCCCGAATTTGATTTCAATTTTTCGATTCTTATCGGAAATTAGTTACAAGGTTCTTGATTGGACCTTCAATGAATCTGCGGTCCTCTTAAGTTTACCTATGTCGCATGTTCGAATTTGATTTCAATTTTTCGATTTCTATCGGAAAATAATTACAAGGTTCTTGATTGGACCTTCAATGTATCTGCGGTCCTCTCAAGTTTACCTATGTTGCTGGCCCTGAATTTGATTTTAATTGTTCATTCCTATCAGAAAATAATTACAAAGTTCTTGATTGGACTTTCAATGAATCTGCGGTCCTCTCAAGTTTACCTATGTCGCTGGTCTGAATTTGATTTCAGTTTTTCGATTTCTATCGCAAAATAATTACAAGGTTCTTGATTGTGTTTAGATATTGTGCCTTGTAATATGAATTCATTATTCATATGAAACAGTATGGTAAAAGTTGATGGCCTAAATGCAATTTCAATATGAATGTTTATTGGGATACTGAATTGCAAGTATAGATGACCCTTGATGCTATGACTTTCTGATCCCTATCTTATAATGGTAAATGGGATCATGAGTATGCTTTGGTGACCTTAGATGCAAAATTGAATATCTGTCCCTTGAGGAAATTGAATGTTGTCCCTTGATTGTCCCTTGATGCCTTTGACATTTTGAATGAGAAATTTGACATTTGAGCCTTGAATATCTGTCCAATTGATTTCTCTCAAGTTGATCACATTTAATATGATGAATCATATTTGTTGATCACATGTAGTAAGTAATCATCCGGTTGCTATCTGCTTGACGGAGGTCCATAACACATGAAATATAGTTAGAGATAGTGCATACTATTTTTTCATTTTAGTACAATACCAATGGATATGCTCCCTTCTAGTTGACATAAACTTAGATGGTTCTTTCACTTTAATACTTGCTGACTAGTTTCCTGGATGTTCATAACATCTTTCTAATTAGACAATACTTGGATGGTTCTTTCACTTTAGTACAATACCAATGGATATGCTCCCTTCTAGTTGACATAAACTTAGATGGTTCTTTCACTTTAATACTTGCTGACTAGTTTCCTGGATGTTCATAACATCTTTCTAATTAGACAATAAATACTTCTTGTAACTATTTGGTTTAATTGGTTTAACTATACCATATTTAGACATGGTTTGCATAGGAAACTCATTCTGACTCCAAAATCATTTTTGACACGTGATTGTTTTGGGGTAGTTTTTTGTTTGCCACATTAACCTCTAATATCTGAATTATCCAAAAATATGCGATATTAGTGTATCTTGATTATTCAAGCCCTTAGAAGGCTAATTTGGACCATAAAAATTGGAAGTTATGTTTGGATGACCCTCACAAGTCACAAGATGATTTCTTTACCCAAAATTATCCAAACGTAGCTTTTAATATGATTTCCTTATTCCTATGAATTCAGTATATTACATACCAAATTCTTTTTTTCCATATAAAATCAGTGTGGTATACATGGAAAAGTTGATGGCCTAAATGCAGTTTCAATATGAATGTTTATTCATAACTTGTAACTAGAAATGCAAGTAGAGACGACCCTTGATGCAATGCCTATTCTATAATGGTATAGTGTGCCTTGGTGATCTTAGATGCAAAATTGAATGCGAAACTCTGACATTTGAGCCTTGATTGCTTTTGAAATGTCATAATTTGATAAATAAGTTTTCCTTAGATTGATGCTTGTTCTAATGGTTGAATAAGTGATTTAGAAGATAGATTGTCCCTTTTGATTTGGAGAAGGTCTATGAGATGGGAAACAAAATTTCTCAAATGGTTGTTTCAAGAATTATAATGATGCAAATTAGAAAGCTTGTTGGAATTTTCTACCATGGCTGGACAAGCTATTTTTAAAATATAACCGTTCCTTTAAATGTTGAGATGATTTATGAGATGCCAGACATAAATAGACCCTGATGACTTTCTATGTTGTGGCCTTCAATTTATTTTATAGTGGACGGTGGGAAATGACTTTGAGGCGACCTCTTATGTTGAGGAGGTCGTGATGTCAATTTTTGTTTGCCTGTCTGCATAGTTCACAATGAAAGCTTGTTTCTTTCTTGATATCTTATTCAGCTGTTGATGCATTCAAATTGCTGTCCTTGCTATATTTGACTTTCTCTTTCATAACAATAGAATTTAGGATATGGATTTGGAAGCTTGTTTGAATTGTAGCAATGTCACATTATCCAAACAGCCGGAAAAATTGCTGGTATTAATAATTCATAGAAATTTGATTGGAAATGTTTCCAAATTAATACGATCATAGGGTCACAATCATTATAACGTTTCATGTTTCAAGCGTGTGATTGCTTTGTATTCGAAAAGGAGATTTAGGCTTTTTGATTAGACATTCGATGAAGTCTGCAATCCTTTGAAGTTTAGTTGTGATGTTTCCTGCTTGTCTTAATTTTAATTTCTTATGATTTTTCAGCGGTTCTTTTATCACTTCTATATCTGTCTCTTTCCATTTATGGGTCCTTTTTCTTTGGATTTTTTTTTTCCAATTGATTTGACTGAACTTTGTCTTCTGTGAAGTAGACACACGCTGTCTCCAAATTTGTGTCATAAACAAATGCTTTGGGGGTTGATTATTCATTTGCAACATTAACATCTTAATCTTGAATATCGAATAATGTGCAATCTCGAGAATGCTTGTGTGAAACTTCTACCATGGCTGAACAAGTAACTTTAAAAATATATTGTTTCTTTTTTTTATTTCGAGAAGCTTTATGCGATGGTAAACAAAATTCCTCCAAAGGTTGTTTCAAATACTAGAATAATGCTGTTCTTAATGCTTGTTTGAAACTTCAACCATGGTTGAACAAGTGATTTTAATTATATAGTTGTTCTTTTTAATATCGAGAAGCTTTGCGAGATGTAGGAGATAATTACAGAAGTCATTCCAACATGCCAATTAATGTGCAATACTTCAATTTTTAATCTCCATAATCCTTATTCCAAACCAGGAAATGAAGTGTGCTTATTAAAGATTTTGGCGACTTTCCATGTTGTGTCATTCAATTTATTTTATGCAGAGGCTGAAAATATGAAACAGCTTACTAAGATTTTAATAGTTGGTGAAACAGCTTTCCATTGCGTTGGCCTTTCTACATACTTCATATTAACTAGCTTACTTCTTGCTTGGTTTCTTCTTCAGTTGTTGAATCATTAAAATTGATGTCCTTGTTATAATCAAAATTCTCTGTACTCTTTCATTACAGAGTTTTGGATGTAGATTTGGAAGTTTGTTGTAATTGGTGCAATTTCAAATTATCAAACTTAGCCAGAGAAAATTGCAGGTATTGATATTTCGTAGAAGATCTAACCTCTAATATGCTAAAATGGTCAAAGCACTTTCATATGTCATAGCTTTCAATTTATGTGCAGTGTATGAAAAATAGATAGATCTTGCTCATACTATTGTCATTTAAGTAAGAATTACCATTGGATATGCTCGTTTTTAGTTGTAACTGAAACTATTAGATGGTTTTTTCACATTACTGTTGCTGATTTGTTTTCTTGATGTGTAGAACATCTTTAGTTTGCTTAACCAATGTAGATTCAAGGTAGTAAACATAATTGAAGGATTGAGAATGGTTTAAATATACCATATTTAGACATGGTTTGCATAGGGAAAATTGACCTAGAGTGTGAAGATATAAGAAGAGGAAAAGGCTATTGAAAAAGAAGGGGAAGTTGTAGTGGGGGATATAGAAGCTGACTAAGCTTGAGAATACTTTAAGCTTGAAAAAGAAGAATCAGTAGTAAAGGATGAACTTGGGGAGACTAGCGTAGTAGGCAAGGTGTGTATTGTCATTCTAAAAAAGTGCATTCATATGATGTGAATTCTAGTCTTGAGATGAGTATAGGCCAACATCAACCATATGCATTATTCTGTTTAATTTCTGTGCAACAAATGACTAAAATTATGCAAAATATCCAATAGGTTGTATAGGATTTGCAGATTTGCGTGTGGAAGTGGTGGAGGGTACTATTTCAGTGGACGTACGGCTTTCTAAATAAACTTCAAATGTTTCTGGCTATTGTAGTTTTGGAGGTTGACGAGTGCAAATGGTTAGCTGGTCCTAGAGGTGTCTATTCGGTGATATAAGCATGAGGTAATCTCGAATGGGGGTATCCATCGGTCTATCATGCTCTCTTAAATTGTGAACAAACTTGTTCCATTCAAGGTGTCTGTCAATCTATATGATTTTTAGTGCAAAATCTGCCAATCTTGACTATTAAGCCTATAAAGGCTAATTTGGAAGTTGGAAATTGCTATATGAATTATAAAGACAAATTAGGATATTGTGTTCAGATGACCCTATTTTGGCTTGTAATATGAATTCATTATTCATATGAAACAGTTTGGTAAAAATTGATGGCCTAAATGCAATTTCAATATTAATGTTTATTGGGATAATGAATTGGAAGTATAGATCACCCTTGATGCTATGAGTTTCTGATCCCTATCTTATAATGGTAAATGGGATCATGAGTGTGCTTTGGTGACCTTAGATGCAAAATTGTATATTTGTCCCTTGAGGAAATTGAATGTTTGTCCCTTGATGTCTTTGAAATTTTGAATGAGAAATTTGATATTTGAGCAATTGAATGGTTGAACTAGTGATTTTCAAAATAAGTTGTCCCTTTTGATTTTAAGAATGTCTATGAGATAGCAAATATAATATCTCAAAAGATTGTTTCTTAATCTGCATTTGTGATTGAAGGCCTAGACTATTGCGATTTTCTACGCCTTGGCCTTAAATTTATTTTATCGTGGAGGGTGGAAAATGTGAAAGAGCAAGAGCTTATTTCTTATGTTGAGGAGACTGTGATGTCAATTTATGCTGGTCTGTCTCTGCATATTTCACAATGAACTAGCTTATTTCTTATTCAGCTGTTGGTGCATTCGAATTGATGTACAATGTTATATTTGACATTCTCTTTCACAACAACATAATTTATGATATAGATTTGGAAGCTTGTTGTCATTATCCTATTCAGTGAATAAATTTCTGGTATTAATATTTCACAGAAATTTGAGATGAAATATTCCCAAAATAATATCAGGTTTCATTGTTTGTTGCCTGAGATTGCTTGATTTCCGACAGAAATGTAGAAACATAGACTAAATATAAGATTTTTTATTGGACCTTCAATGATTCTACAATCCTCTCAGGTTTAGTTTTGCCACTCGTCTTAACTTAATTTCTTATGATTTTCTGGTAGTTTATTTTTATATCTCTCTCTTTCCATTCAATCGTGTATCTTTGGAATTTCTTATTCCAATTGAATATTGATTGATTTTTGTCTGCTGCTAACCACTTCCATATTCAATCGTTGCAGAAGAAAGAACTGGATTCTCTTGTAATGAAGGCATAATATTAGGAGTTACGAGATATATCTTAAATTACAATGAAGTGATAAATGTTATTTTTATGTGTACCAATCCATAAGATTTTGAGAAGGGTATTATCATTTCTATCATGTAATCAGTCTGTTGCTATTCGCTTGACGGAGGTCGTAACACATGAAATATAGTAAGAAATATAGCTCATATTATTTTTTTCATTTTGGCACAATATCAATGGATATGCTCCCTTCTAGTTAAACATAAACTATTTGATGGTTCTTTCACTTTAATACTTACTAACTAGTTTCCGGGTTGTTCATAACATCTTTCTATTCAGAGCTTGCTTAACCTCAATACAATAAATACTTCTTGTAACTATTTGGTTTAATTGGTTTAGCTATACTATATTTAGACATGGTTTGCATAGGGTAAATTGGCCTAGAGGGTAAAGGTATAGGAGGAGGAAAATAATAATCTTTATCTTTTGGATTTGTTTTTAATTGATTTGTCTTCGGTATAACAAATTCATTCTGACTCTAAAATCATGTTTAACACTTGAATGTTTTGGGGTAGTTTTTCTTTGCAACATTATCCTTTTGACAAGCATCACATAATTTATCTTTTATAAATTTCATCTTTAGTAAGCCTACAATAAGGTCATGCTTGACGAACTTGTTTAAATGATCTATATGGATATGTGCAAATCTTTTATGCCATAGTCATGCATCATTGTTGTCACTTACCATAAGACATTTTATTTTTAAGGATAAATTATCTAAATTAAGTATAATAATGTTTTTAAAATCATTACTAACAAACTGAATTTCATTTGATACTTCGTTTTTGATAATGCATTCATCTTTGTGGAAAGTTATTTTGTAATCCTTGTCACAAAGCTGACCAATGCTAATAAGATTATGTTTTAATCATTCAACATATGGAACATCTTCAATGGAAGGTGATGGGGCTACACCAACTTTTTCAGCGCCTAAAATTTTTCCTTTGTTGTTATCTCCATAGATCAGATAACCTTTTGATTCAAGAGTTAGAGCTGAAAATTTTGTTTTGCCACCAGTCATGTGTTTTGAGCGTCCACTATTCAAGTACCACAAATTAGAGGTACTTTGTTTGCATACTTATAAAATAAGATCATGATTTATTAGGTACCCAAAGTGCTTTGTATCATTGAGGATTAGTACCTTTCTTGACTCATGCAAAATGCCCATTTGAAACACCAAAGTTTCTAAAATGACAAGCATTAGGTGTGTGGTCATTTAGACCACAATAAAAGCATGTATGAGTATATTTACTTCTATATGTAAGTATATGAAATTTCTTTTGAATAATTTTCTCCTTATAATGATTATCTTTTTGCATAATTATAACTTTCTCTTTGGATCGTTCATTTGCTTTAACAAATATGATTTTATTTATACTTGGTTTATCATATTTTGAGTGACCAAGATCACTCTTATCATTTGAATATTTTTGCATATTTAAAACATTTTTCAATCCAACTTGTCCTTTTTCATATCTTTCAATTACTCTATTTAATTGGACAATTTTTGAAAGAAAGAAAATCACACTTATTGCATGTAAAATTGTTTTAATTTTTTAAGAATCCTTTTTCATAATGTCAATTTTCTCTTGAATATATGAAATTTGTCTCTTTTGAGTTAACATTATTTTGAACAGATTTTTATATTCCATAAGTAGTTGTTTTATTGCATTTTGAGCATCATTATATTCAATAATTAATTCACTATTAGTCTCATTATGATGAGGAGAGTCTTTGCTACTAACTTTTTCTTCTTCATTGGATTGATGTGATGCCATTAAGGCGACTTTTGCACATTCGTCATTTTTCGAATTCGAAGATGAATTGACTTCATTGTCCTCCCATGCTATATATGTCTTCTTTAATTCTTCCATTTTGAGAGCATTTTTCTTGATAGTGTTTGGACATTTTGCCTTATGTGTCCTTATTTCCCACACTCAAAGCATGTGAAGTTTTGGATTGAAGTGGAAACATCCTTCTTTCTGAAACTTTTCCTTTTAAAAATTTTATCGTTTTTAAAAAACTTACCAAATTTCTTTATGAGGAAGGTGATGTTTTTATCTCCATCTGAATTTTCATAATTGATTTGTTCTTTTGATTCTACTTTCAAGGTAATGTTATTTGTCTTTTTTTCTTGGTTTTCATTCTTTCCTAAACTCCTAAGTTCGATTTTTAATTTTTAAAGTTTTTCGAAAAATGCAGAAAGAGACTTTTTCTATAGGCTTTTCTTTTCAGAAATTGTCGTTACTTTTAGTTATCAAGCCTTTGTTAATGATTTTAACACTGAGGTTTAATTCATCATTAATGAAGATTTCCTCAAGTGCCAACAAGTGGTTGGTTAGATGAGAAAATATTTTTTGTAAGTCCATAATAGATTATTCGGGTTTCATTTGAAATAGTTCATATTCTTGAGATATAGTATTGAGTTTAGAATGTTTTACCTCAATAGTTACTTCAAGTGTATCTCAAATTTCTTTAGTTGTTTTGCAATGTGACATACAAAAAAATTCATCCATTCCAAACAACACTTTCCTTTTGTCATCATTTGTCTATGAGGTTTTAATTTTTGTTTCTTCTTTATTGTCGATGACTGTTTTTAGAATATAGGGACTATTTTCTTGTGCATTCCAAATATCATATCCCTGTGCCTCAAGATATGCATGCATGCTTATCTTCCAAAAGTCACAATGTTCTCCAACGAAGCACGGTGGTTTATTGCTACTATCACTATCTCTAAAAATTGATTGTGCGGAAGTCACACATAAGGATCGAGGAGCAAATTACCAGAACCTGCTCTAATGTCATTGGTAAGAACAAAGGCGCACCTAAAAGGGGGTGAATTAGGTGTTTAGAAATTTTCTTGTTTTCTGAGATTTAGTGATCGTTTTTCTGATAAGGATAATGTATGACAAAAAGTAAATGGTAGAAAAATAATGAACACAACAATAGTATCATGGTTCTCCTTATGACCAAGGGTACATCTAGTCCTCTTGGACACTAGAAAAGATTTTTCCACTATTGTTAGAATATGTACAAATCCCACCCTAAGATCTCTGCTACAAACTTCTAACACATTTCATAAGATATCACACCACTATCTTAGATTGCAATACTTAAAAAACGTACTTCACTTTCTTTAAATATAATACAATAACTTCAATGATATTTTTTTAACAAATGTTCTTGACTAAGAATCTAAGTATAACAATTGTACAATAATATCAATTCAATAATATTTTAAGTATACTAGAGAACTTTTCCCAATGATGTGAAAATTTAGTGCAAGTACTAGAAATATGAAAAATAACTTTGAGAATATTCCAGAAAATTGTTCAATGTTTGGTAGTGGGATTGATGCGATTAAAACTGAAGTTATGGGGTATTTATACTCTATGGACATCACTTCAGATTATTGGTCATCGTTCCTAGAGGTTTGATGAACAAATGCAATGATCTAGAACTATTTCATAATTGAAAAATTGCATTGTTTTGTAGTTGTAGTCGGCTACAATTTGTGTGTAGTCGAACCTCTGTAACGTTCAATTTTTATTTGAAATTGCAACGTCGTATTCAAATACGAAACCTTGTAGTTGTTGAGACAAAATCTCTCAAATGATTTTAATGATAACAAAATTGCATAAGAGATTATGATTGTGGTTAATGACTAACATGTGTTCTTGAGTGTATTTATACAAGAAAATAGGTTGTTAATCATTAAGGCAAAAGGAAGTAAAATATGATTCAAATCTGAGGATGGAAAATGTTGAGGATGGAAATTGCTGCAATTGAAAACCGCGAGGATGGAAATTGCTAACCGCGAGGATGGTCTGCGAATTGAAAAATCTTCAGATCTGCATAATCTATGCCCTCACCAGAACTAATGTGTTTATTCAAATGCACAACAATATCAAACATGAATAAATAAAGTATTTAAAATCAAAAGTCAGAAGGTCAAAGGAAAAAGATGAATATAGCTAGATATAGAATATAGAGGATGGCAGACTAGGCTGGGGATGGTTCAACAAAGTTGAAAGCGATCCATCAAGCTTTTGTAAAGGCTAAAATTAGACCATTTATTGTGCTTGCATGAATGTATATATGAAGAAGTCAAGTTAAAGAAAGACAACTAGAAACAAGCCAAAAATGAAAGATCACATGTGAAGGCTAGTTAAGAGGGTGGCTTTCTCTCTCTTGTCAACATCACCTCAAAAGGTGAAATCAACCTATACCTTAAAGTTTCTGAAAAATGCAGCTCACATAGTCAAATAAATAGCTGTGCACTTCTGATAATAGAGAATTGACAAGGACTTGTCAAGATCAAGTTACAAGAAAGGTGTGCATGCAGAAGATGGCAGCTACTTGGGCTAGAAAGGACTCAATGGCAGTTCTGTAATTATGATGAAAAACTTGGAATATTTGAAATAAGTTCCAACGGTCATCAAAGAGCTTGGACCTCTATAAAATGCAGACAAGCTCTCCATTAGATGAAACACAACACACTTGCATAAAAAGATCAAGTATCTTAAAGCTATCAAGAGCAAAACACTCATCCTCATTTCATACTTTCTTTGATCCTACACTATATCTTTGTAAATCCATTGAGAAAGTATTTAGCATCAATCACTCTCATATCACTTTGTAATTTCCTTGTGAGTTACACTTGGAAATATTTGAAAATTGATTGTAAGTTTGGTGAAGCTAAAGAATACACAACCTGTAATCATCCTCGGCATGAGGTTGATCAGTTTGAAAGTTAGTGAAATCTCACAAGGGTGTGAGGACTGAACGTAGCCATCTTTGGGTGAACCAGTATAAAATTGTGTGTGTCTCTCTCATATTCTACTCTTACTCTTTTGCTCAACTCAGATCTGACGATTTAAAAAATCCCATCCTCGAGCTAGCCATCCTCAGCGAGAGGATAATTTTTAAAAACACTTAGAAATTATTTTTAACAGCAAAATTCCTATTCAACCCCCCATTCTAGTGATATTTAGCTACATCAATTGGCATCAGAGCAAGGTTCTCTAAAAAATACACCTAAAAGTGTAAGAGAAAAAGATCCAAAAAGAAAAATGTCAAAAGCTAAGTATATTCCTAAAGGAGGATCATCTAGCTGACCTCCCTACTTTGATGGTACAGATTACTACCACTAGAAAGGTAAGATTAGGCTATTTCTCATATCACAAGACAACAACATGTGGTATGTGGTGGAAAATGGAGATCACGTCATCAAAACCAACAACGCAGATGCAACCTCCGATGAGAAACCTCAAACACAAAGGATGACAGATGAAAATTGTTGAAGAATAAAAAAGAAATTAGATTTTCTTCTCTTTTATTTTATATTATTATGTTTATTTTTATTCTGTTACTATTACTCAGTATTACTATTGTTATTTCTTTTCCTATATAAACAACATAGGGCTGTAGTAATAAAACATGAAAGTATTTTGTCTTTTACTTTCTTCATGGTATCAAGAGCTCTGGTTAGGGTTATGTAAACCTTTCCACAACCCGTTAGGGTTTGGCGCTCCAACCATTCCACAATCAGGGTTTAATGATATGCAGACAAGATTTACTCACATGAAAGTATTTTGTCTTTTACTTTCTTCAAAAATGCAAAGGTACTCCTAAACTCTAAAGCTCATTTATTTCTAACGTGTGCTTTGAGTAGGGAAGAATATGATAGAGTTGAAAAGTGCGAAAATGCTAAGGAGCTCTGGGATACTCTAAGGATCCATCATGAAGGATCAAGCCATGTAAAAGAAGTAAGGATAGACATGGGAGTAAGAGATTTCGAACTATTCGAAATGAAGGAGGAGGAAACTATTGATGAAATGTTCTCAAGGTTAACAATCATATTAAATAACTTGAGATCTCTTGGAAAGGTATACTCCGTTCAAGAAAGGATAAGAAAAATCCTAATAAGTTTACCAAAAGAATGGAGGCCAATGATAACTGCCATTACAAATATTAGACATAAGTTCTCCTGATCATGCTTTTGACATAATTAACAAACATACAATGTTGATGCATCATTTGATAAAAGTAACTGTTTGAACCGAGTTACATTTCAGGAAAAATAAGCAATCACTATACACTTGGACACAAGCTTGGAATATAAGGAATCAAGCAAAAAGTAAAGAATGTGCTGGAGAAAAATGCAATTCTGCTTAGTGTCATTAGTGGTTGTAGTAGTTAGTTATTAGACTTATCAATGTGATTTCATGCTTAAGTATTTGCCAAGTTAAAAATGAAATATTAAAATTAACAAGTAAACAAATTGATTAGCAAGTCAATTGAGGAATCCATTGTGCAATCGATTGCTTGACTCATAATTAGAGTTTTCACTAAGTAAATTGATTGGGAAATCGATTACTTGAAGGATTTTAGTGAAACCTGAACTCTGGGTCTAAATCAATCCATTGGGCAATCGATTAGTAATTCAATTGAGAAATCGATTTTATAACTTACAGAGCCAAGCTAACACTTTGCAAATCAATTGGCAAATCGATTCGAAAACTCTTTTTCATTAGACTTGGCCTCTGTAATCAACCAATCGATTGGGACATCAATTGAGAAATCGACTTGTTGAGTCACAGAGCCAACCATTTACTGAAACAATCGATTGACAAACTGATTGGGAAAAAGCTTTTTATCAGACTTAGCCTCTATGATCAATCAAATCGATTGAGACATCAATTGAAGTTAATTTCTTAACTTGCAAGATATAGACTAATCGATTAGGTAATTGATTGTGAAAATTGAAATGCTTAATCATATATCAGACACAAGTTCCTAATCGATTGGCACATTGATTTTCAACTAAAGGCTGAGCCACTGTAACTATTTGAATCGATTGGAATAAAATAGCTGAGCCACTGTAACTATTTGAATTGATTGGTAAATCAATTGGAATAAAACAGCTGAATCATTGTGACCAGGAAAATCGATTGACGAATCGATTAGAGCAAAATACTAGAGTTACTGTTATCAGTCCAATCGATTGACAAATCGATTGAAGTAATTGTTTGAGTTACAGCCAATTGCCAAATTGATTTTGAGAATAAATATGAGTCAAATGAGTAATCAATTGTTTTGATCTCGTTGGTGGAACAACACACTTCTAATCGATTACCCAATCAATTCAGATATGAACTTGATTCTGTTTCTGATTTAAGCATTAAAAGAATCGATTGGCAAATCGATTGACAAATCGATTCATTCATATATTTTCAAGAACCAAGAAAAGCAAGAAACACGATAATCAATTGGGCAATCGATTAAACTGTTTTTAAACCTTTATAAAATCGATTGAGGAATCGATTGTGCTGTTGTTTTTCTTAAAATATATAAGCTGACTCAAATCACTTTTTCTCATAACTTTGATATAACTTTTGAATCACTTTGAAATAACTCAGACAATAATTCATACATGTTTTTCATAACACTGAGATCTGGAAAAATACTTTGAGAGAAAGAATTGAAAACACACTAAATACTATGTTAGCAAATCCTTATTGTGTGTATTTCATAGTTTGATTGAGTCTCCTTCACAAGTTGATCTTTGATCTTTTGTCATCTCTGTAAACAATATTTTGTAAAGAAAGTTTTGTAAAAACCCAGTATAGAAACTGGTAACTATCTTCGTTGATGAGGGTGTTCATCAAGAAGAAGTTTCATCGTTATCTTGGGAGAGTTTGCTGATTAACTCGAGGAATACGGGGGGTGCGAAATAGAAGCAAGAGAGTTTTTGGATAGATAGGCCGTGTGAGCTGGACAATCTGTAAAACACATTCTAAACGATTCTATTGGAAAAAGGATGAAATCGGTTCGATTTTGGGACTGGACGTAGGCTGTCATACTGACAGCTGAACCAGTATAAATCTCGGTGCACAATTTCCTATCCCTTACTCTTTATTTCAATATTGCTTGAATGGTTAATCTTGAATGTATGTGTTAGCAAAATTCTGTCTTGATTGATTTTTGAATGAGCATTGTGTGTGAACACTTATATTGATTTACATGCAATTTTGTTCCTGAATAAATGCTGTAAATTGTATTGGTTAAACTGATTATTAATCTTGGAAAAATTAATAAAGATTGTCATATAAATTGTTAACAAATAGAGGCCATAAATTTCCAACATTGGTATCAGAGTCTGATCTTTTAGACTAACTGTCATAAAAGAAAATGAACTCTGTAGAATTTCTAGGAGAAGGTGCATCCTTGGCCAGGCCCCCTGCATTTAATGGGGCTGCCTACATGTATTGGAAAGAACGTATGTTAATTTTTCTAGAAGCATGTAGTCTTGATATACTTGAAGCAGTAATAGATAGACCCTATGTACCTAAAATAGTTGGCACAAATAATTCTTTCATCCCAAAACCCAGATCAGATTGGTCTGAAGATGACAAGAAAAAAGTAGGATACAATACTAAGGCTAAAAACATTATCTCTGCATTATCAGCTGACGAATTTTTCAGGGTGTCTAATTGCAAATCTGCCAAGGAGATGTGGGACACATTGCAGCAAACACATGAGGGAACTACAGATGTAAAACGGGTCCGAATTAATACATTAATGCATGAGTATGAGCTGTTCAGCATGAAGGAAGACGAGTCTATTAATGATATGCAGACAAGATTTACTCACATGAAAGTATTTTGTCTTTTACTTTCTTCAAAAATGCAAAGGTACTCCTAAACTATAAAGCTCATTTATTTCTAACGCGTGCTTTGAGCAGGGAAGAATATGATAGAGTTGAAGAGTACAAAAACACTAAGGAGCTCTGGGATACTCTAAGGATCCATCATGATGGATCAAGCCATGTAAAAGAAGCAAGGATAGACATGAGAGTAAGAGATTTTGAACTATTCGAAATGAAGGAGGAGGAAACTATTGATGAAATGTTCTCAAGGTTAACAATCATATTAAATAACTTGAGATCTCTTGGAAAGGTATACTCCGTTCAAGAAAGGATAAGAAAAATCCTAAGAAGTTTACCACAAGAATGGAGGCCAATGGTAACTGCCATTACAAAAGCAAGAGATTTGACCAACATGAAATTAGATGATTTGGTTGGAACTCTAAGAGCTCATGAACCATTGTTGTTGGCTGACAAACCAAACAAAAAGGGAAAAATGATTGCTCTAAAAACCAGCCAAACAGAAAGTTCATCCTCCAAGAAGAATGAAGATGCATAACAAAGGAAAACGCAGAGTGTCCTCTGTCTGAGGATGAGGATGAAATCGCTCTGATTTCCAGAAGACTTCAGAGGATGATAAATAGAAGATGACAGAATAGAGGATCTCCTCAAAAAGAAAAAATTGACAAAAGTCAAATAACTTGTTATGGATGCAACAAGATGAGACACTACAAAACTGAGTGTCCTCTCAACAAAAGGAACTCTAGAAAATTTCCATATAAAAACAAATCCATGATGATTACTTGGGATGATAGTGACGAGTCATCCTCGAAGCAAGAAAAGGAAGAAGAAGCCAACCTCTGTCTCATGGCAAAATCAGAAACTGAAAAGGTAAGTATTTCTGATCTAAGTCCTAATTGTGAAAAATTAGAAATTGAACTTTATCTCAAACATGTATATTTCAAAAAAACCAAATTGTTGAGATAAAGAAACAAAATGAGGAGCTTTGAAAAAAGAATGATGAATATGTTAAAATCATTCAAGATTTGCAGCAATCTCACTTTCAATATTCTGAGAAACAAAAAATTCTTAACGAGATGATAGTTGAAACTCATCCTCCTGACGAGGATACATAAAAGGAAATTTTGAAAACTGAGGTTAGGGAACTAAAAAATTATATTTCCAACTTTGCCAAATCTATAGAAACATTTCAAAAGATAATGGGGTCTCAATCTGGAATATTTGACAAGGCTGGTATTGGTGTAAAGGTATCCTCAAGGAGTGGATCGGCTTCATGAGGAGGAGTTAGATTATGGATTGGTGAAGCTTGAGGAGATGGTTGGACAGGTGAGTTAGGAGTAGGAGAGTCATTCACTAAAGATGGAGTATCAGCAGGAGAGTTACGCAGTGGAGAGGTAGGTTCTGGAATGAGCGGTGATGGTATATCCTCTAGTGGTGGTTGAATGGTGTCTGTTTTAGATTTCTGAGAGGGAGTAGATCTTCCCATCAAAGCAACATTCAGCATAAACCAAAAAATCACATTACCTAAGTGAAGAGGAGATGCAGTCATTAAATGATGGATGATCATGATATCAAGTTCTGTGACTTTCTCAAAGCTGCCAGCTCGGGGTGCAATGGAGTGAACACATATGTTGTGGAGTATACGACATATTGGAAGAAGATTGGAGGCCACTAATGGTTTCAGTGGTTTGATGAGTAATTCTTGTAGAATAGAGGTCCTGGTGATTAAAGCTCGAGAATACCACTTTTCTGGTAAGTGGTCGGCTCCTTCATCACGTATGTCAAGAATTTGACATAGTATGGTGGAATTTATCTCCATATGAACTCCTTTTAGTACCATACTAAAACTAGTGGAGTACTTTGAGCCATTTGCAGCAGCATAAAATGCCCGTACTAGGCGAGGATATTGAGGCTCATTGATTTTGAAGAACGAAGTCCATCCGAGTTGATCAAACATTACTTCCACATTAAGTCCACCTTGTTTGAAGTTAGTAAGATCAATGATTTTACCATTTACTACAAATTTTCTTTGCCATTTTAAAACATAATTTGTTTCTATATCAGCCGAATCAAACAATGAGGTAATATCACAAATTTTTACCGATGAGGATGGGGGTTTTGGAGTAAAAGGTTTAACCTTTTTGGGAGTTGAGGCTTTGAATGTGGATTTCTTAGGAGGCGGCTGTTGTGGAGGTTCTGAGGGCAGAGTAGCCTCTGAATCATTAGAGTGGATGATATGAACGGTATTGTCTTGAGAGATCGCCTTTTTTGATGCAACGGCTCCATACATGATTCTGGAGGAGCGCTTGACTAGGGCTAAGAAAGATGAGTTTTTGACGATTTTGGAGTGAACGAAGAAGAAGAGGAACTTTTGGAGGGATGAGAAGAAGGAATGATGGTCAGAGAGGTTCCTTTAGATTGGGTTTCTTCATGATAATTAGATTCAATGCTTGAGTAAACATCTTGATTCTCTTCTTGTTCTTGATAAGTGATTTTGCGTTTTGCCACCTTTGGTTCGAGCCATTGAAGAGAATGATGTGAGAAGCAACTGCTGGGTAAAGAGAGGTTTTTTGAACGGATGGTTGATGAGTGAGAATGATAGAGGACGGAAGAATAAAGAAGTGGAAGGAAGATGTACAAGATGAGTGTGGGAGGAAACATGTGAGAGAAAAGAAAAATTTATTGCGCCGTAGCCTAGGGACTTTGTGTGATGATGACTTGGACAACTGGGGATACGTAGCCATTACAGCCTTAAATGCACGACGTGAAACACAGAGGCATGCGTCACGCGTGCTGGCCAATGAGATAGAGAGGCGCATGCTCTCTTCCTAGACTGCCATGTCAAGTGAAGTTACACCAATAAGGACATTCCGTCCTCTGGTGGTTTTGCTGTCCTCGCAGGTTTAGACTAAAAATGAATATTCATATTTAAATAAAACAACAGATATTTTTGGATTAATTTTTTTATTAAAAAATTTAATAATATAATAAAGGAACACAATCAAGATAAATCAATTAATTTCAGACAAATTAAGAATTGAGAGTTCCTCCAAGATCTTTTTGAACCTATCCTCTTGGAGAGGTTTGGTATAAATATCTGCTAATTGATTTTCAGTGTCAATAAAAATCAGTTCTAAATCCTCTTTTTGCACTTAATCTCTTAAAAAATTATGTTTAATTTCAATGTGCTTTGATCTAGAATGTTGAATGGGATTTTTAGAAAGATTTATTGCACTTGTATTATCACAGAGGATGGGAATTTTTGTGTACCTTAGCGAGTAATCCTCAAGTTGATTTTTTATCAAAAGTAGTTGTGAGCAACATTGAGCGGCTGATACATACTCTGCTTCAATAGTTGAAAGAGCAATGATACTTTGTTTTTTGCATGACCAACTTATTAGTGATTTATCAAGAAGTTAGCAAGCTCCACTTGTGCTTTTTCTTTCAACTTTGTCTCCCGCGTAGTCAGCATCACAGTAGGCTATAAGGTCCATATTGGAACATTTCTTGTACCATATTCTCATATTTATAGTGCCAACAAGATATCTAAATATCCTTTTTACAGCAGTGAGATGAGATTCTTTAGGAGATGATTGAAATATTGCACAAAGACCGACTGCAAAGACTATGTCCGGTCTGCTTGCTGTTAAATACAACAAGGATCCTATCATCCCTTTGTACTCCTTTTCAGCTATTGGAGTTTCTTCATCATCTTTGTGGAGTATGGAGGATGGGTGCATAGGAATTCTCATACTCTTGGCTGAACTCATGTTATATTTGTTCAGCAAATTCTTGGTGTATTTTTCTTGTGATATAAAAATATCATCCTCTCGTTGTTTGATTTGTAAACCAAGGAAGAATTTCAATTCCCCCATCATACTCATCTCAAACTCACTTTGCATGAGGTTTGAGAAATCTTTACACATCTTTTCATTTGTGGATCCAAAGATTATGTCATCGACATATATTTGAACAATCAATACTTCCTTCTCAAGTGTCTTCTTGAAAAGAGTAGTATGAATTTGTCCTCTAATAAATCAATTTTTTTTTTAAAAAGAGCTTAACCTCTCATACCAAGCTAGAGGGGCTTGCTTTAAACCATAAAGAGCCTTTGAGAGTTTGAACACATGGTTCGGCTATTTCTCATCCTCAAACCCAGGAGGTTGACGAACATACACTTCCTCATTTAAGAATCCATTCAAAAAGGCACTTTTCACATCCATTTCAAATAGTTTTATACCTTTATGAGTAGCATAAGCTAAGAGGATTCTTATTGCTTTAAGTCTTGCTACAGGTGCAAACGTCTCATCATAATCAATTCGTTCTTGTTGATTATACCCTTGAGCCACTAGTCTTGCTTTATTTCTAATGAATTCTCCATCCTCATTTAATTTGTTTCTAAATATCCATTTAGTTCCAATAATAGATTTGTCCAGAGGATAGGGTACAAGATTCCACACCTTGTTTCTTTCAAATTGTGAGAGTTCTTCCATCATAGTTTCAACCCATGATTTGTCACCAATAGCTTGATCAATAGTTTTGGGTTCAACTTGTGATATCATGGCCATTTTGGTAGTGCTTTCCCTTAGAGAATTTTTTGTTCTAACACCATCCTCCGTATTTCCAATGATTAGATATGGAGGATGATGTGAGACTATTTTCCATCCTCTTGGAAGTTGCTTAGAGGTTGGGTCAGACTCATCCTCTCCGTGAGGATTGGGTACTTGAGAGGTTGATTGTTCATCTTCTTCTGCTTCAGTAGTTGAAAGAGCAATGATACTTTATTTTTTGCATGACCAACTTATTAATGATTTTCCAAGAAATTGGCAAGCCCCACTTGTGCTTTTTCTTTCAACTTTGTCTCCCACGTAGTCCGCATCACAATAGGCTATAAGGTCAAGATTGGAACACTTCTTGTACCATATTCCCAGATTTATACTGCCAATCAAGATATCTAAAAATCCTTTTTACAACGGTGAGATGAGATTCTTTAGGAGAGGATTGGAATCTTGCACAAAGACCGACTGCAAAGACTATGTCCGATCTGCTAGCAGTTAAATACAACAATGATCCTATCATCCCTCTGTACTCCTTTTCAGATATTGGAGTTCCTTCATCATCTTTGTGGAGTATGGAGGATGGGTGCATAGGAGTTCCCATACTTTTGGCTGAACTCGTGTTATATTTGTTGAGCAAATCCTTGGTGTATTTTTCTTGTGATATAAAAATACAATCCTCTCGTTGTTTGATTTGTAAACCAAGGAAGAATTTCAATTCCCCCATCATACTCATCTCAAACTCACTTTGCATGAGATTTGAGAAATCTTTACACATCTTTTCATTTGTGGGTCCAAATATAATGTCGTCGACATATATTTAAACAATCAATAAAACCTTTTCAAGTGTCTTCCTGAAAAGAGTAGTATCAATCTGTCCTCTAATGAATCCATTTTCTTTTAGAAAAGAACTTAACTTCTCATACCAAGCTCTAGGACCTTGCTTTAAACCACAAAGAGCTTTTGAGAGTTTGAACACATGGTTCGGCCGCTTCTTATCCTCAAACCCAGGAGGTTGACGAACATACACTTCCTCATTTAAGAACCCATTCAAAAAGGCACTTTTCACATCCATTTGAAATAGCTTTATACCTTTATGAGTAGCATAAGCTAAGAGGATTCTTATTGCTTCAAGTCTTGCTACGGGTGCGAACGTCTCATCATAATCAATTCTTTCTTGTTGATTATACCCTTGAGCCACTAGTCTTGCTTTATTTCTAATGACTTCTCCATCCTCATTTAATTTGTTTCTAAATATCAATTTAGTCCCAATAATAGACTTGTCCAGAGGATGGGTACAATATTCCATACCTTGTTTCTTTCAAATTGTGAGAGTTCTTCCATCATAGCTTCAACCCATGATTTGTCACCAATAGCTTGATCAATCATTTTGGGTTCAACTTGTGATATCATGGTCATGTTGGTAGTGCTTTCCCTTAGAGAATTTCTGGTTCTAACACCATCCTCAGTATTCCCAATGATTGGATCTGGAGGATGATGTGTGACTGTTTTCCATCCTCTAGGAAGTTGCTGAGAGGTTGGGTCAGACTCATCCTCTCCATGAGGACCGGGTACTTGAGAGGTTGATTGTTCATCTTCTTCATTTTTATCCAATTTCTCTAAACACAGTTCATCAAACTCATCAAAAATAACATGCATGGATTCCTCCACAGTTTGAGTCCTCAGATTATATATTCTATAACCTTTTGACGTTGTGGAGTATCCTAGAAAAATTCCTTTATCAGATTTTGGATCAAACTTTCCCAAATTTTCTTTATTATTTAGAATGTAGCAATAACACCCAAATATATGAAATTAGGAAATATTTGGTTTTCTCCCCTTCCATAATTCGTATGGAGTTTTGTTTAAAATTTTTCTAATGGATGCACGATTAGACACATAACAAGTGGAAATATTTGGAAATATTTGGTTTTCTCCCCTTCCATTTGAAATAGCTTTATACCTTTATGAGTAGCACGATTAGTGTTGATGGTTTCGGCCCAAAAATATTTTTCAATGTTGGCTTCATTCAAAATAGTCCTAGCCATTTCTTGTAGAGTTCTATTTTTCCTTTCAACAACCCCATTCTGTTGGGGAGTTCTTGGACAAGAAAAGTTGTGAGAAATACCATTTTCTTCACAAAGATTTTAAAAAGATTCATTTTCAAATTCACCTCCATGATCACTTCTTACCGAAACAATTTTTTATCCTTTTTCATTTTGAATCTTTTTGCAAAAATGGTGGAATGCCTCAAAGGCTTCATCTTTATGTTTTAAAAATAAAACCCAAGTAAACCGAGAAAAATCATCAACAATTACAAAACCATATCTTTTTCGACTAAGACTTGGAGTTTTGATAGGACCAAAAAGATCAATGTGAATAAGTTCAAGAGGATAATTTGTTGAAACAAAGTTTTTAGAGTGAAAATTACTCTTAACTTGTTTTCCTTTTACAAAAGCTTCACAAACTGTCTTTTTCAAAATTAATTTTTGGAAGACCTTTTACTAATTCTAGATTTGCTAATTTAGAAATAGTGTTTAAGCTTGTGTGATCAGCTCGTTTGTGCCAAATCCATTTATCTTTTTCAATAGATACAAAACAAGATTCAGTGGGTAAATCATCAAGATAAAGTTCATATAAATTCTTTTTTCTAAACCCGAAAAAGAAAACTCTACCCGAGGATGAGTGCTTAACCTCACATAGAGTAGGCTTAAAAATAACTTCAGAACCACTATCACATAATTGACTAATGCTTAGCAAGTTATGTTTTAAGCCATCCACATATTGAACATTTTCAATTTTTGCAGAATTATTCTTACCAATAATACATGTTCCTTTTATTTGAGCTTTATCATTATTACCAAATGTGACTGATCCTCCATCCTTTATCTCCAATGACATGAAGCATTGCTTATCGCCTGTCATATGCCTTGAGCAACGACTATCCAAGTACCAAGGCTTTCTTTTGATGATTTGAGGATGGACCTGTATTAAAGTTTAAAAGGGACTTAGGTACCCATATAGCTTTGGCTCCTTGTTGGTTAGTTTTTCCTCCTGTGAGGACATTCCTTTGATGATAGCAACTAGAATCATGGTGCCCATGTTTACCACATAATGAGCAAGCTGACTTTACATTGTTAGCTTTCTTCTTAGCATGACAAATTTTGGAGGTATGCCCAAGTTTTTTGCAAAAAGTGCATTTAGGCATATCCTCTCGTTTTTTAGGCAAGAAAAAACTTTCATATAATTTTTGTTTTTGAGAGCTTTTAAACCCAATACCAGCCTTGTCAAATATTTCAGATTGAGACCCCATTATCTTTTGAAATGTTTCTATAGATTTGACAAAGTTGGAAATATAATTTTTTAGTTCCCTAACCTCAGTTTTCAAAATTTCCTTTTATGTATCCTCGTCAGGAGGATGAGTTTCAACTATCCTCTCGTTAAGAATGTTTTGTTTCTCAGAATTTTGAAAGTGAGATTGCTGCAAATCTTGAATGATTTTAACATATTCATCATTCTTTTTTCAAAGCTCCTCATTTTGTTTCTTTATCTCAACAAATTGGTTTTTTTTTTAAATATACATGTTTGAGATAAAGTGTTGGAGTCATTTAAGAGGCCATCAAATTCAATTTCTAATTTTTCACAATTAGGACTTAGATCAGAAATACTTACCTTTTCAGTTTCTGATTTTGCCATGAGACAGAGGTTGGCCTCTTCTTCCTTTTCTTGCTCCGAGGATGACTCGTCACTATCATCCCAAGTAATCATCATGGATTTGTTTTTGTATGGAAATTTTCTAGAGTTCCTTTTGTTGAGAGGACACTCAGTTTTGTAGTGTCCTATCTTGTTGCATCCATAACAAGTTATTTGACTTTTGTCAATTTTTTCTTTTTGAGGAGATCCTCTATTCTGTCATCTTCTGTTTATCATCCTCTGAAGTCTTCTGGAAATCAGAGCGATTTCATACTCATCCTCAGATAGAGGACACTCTGCGTTTTCCTTTGTTATGCCATCTTCATTCTTCTTGGAGGATGAACTTTCTGTTTGGCTGGTTTTTAGAGCAATCATTTTTCCCTTTTTGTTTGGTTTGTCAGCCAACAACAATGGTTCATGAGCTCTTAGAGTTCCAACAAAATCATCTAATTTCATGTTGGTCAAATCTCTTGCTTTTGTAATGGCAGTTACCATTGGCCTCCATTCTTTTGGTAAACTTCTTAGGATTTTTCTTATCCTTTCTTGAACGAAGTATACCTTTCCAAGAAATCTCAAGTTATTTAATATGATTGTTAACCTTGAGAACATTTCATCAATAGTTTCCTCCTCCTTCATTTTGAATAGATCGAAATCTCTTACTCCCATGTTTATCCTTGCTTCTTTTACATGGTTTGATCCTTCATGATGGATCCTTAGAGTATCCCAGAGCTCCTTAGCGTTTTTGCACTCTTCAACTCTATCATATTCTTCCCTGCTCAAAGCACACGTTAGAAATAAATGAGCTTTAGAGTTTAGGAGTACCTTTGCATTTTTGAAGAAAGTAAAAGACAAAATACTTTCATGTTTTATTACTACAGCCCTAAGTTGTTTATATAGGAAAAGAAATAACAATAGTAATACTGAGTAATAGTAACAGAATAAAAATAAACATAATAATATAAAATAAAAGAGAATAAAATCTAATTTCTTTTGTATTCTTCAACACCCCCCCCCCTCAAGTTGGTGCATAGATATCTGTCATGCCCAACTTGGCTACCAGCCACTCAAAATAGGTCTTGCCAAACTTTTTGTCAAGATATCAACAGTTTGCTGATTGAAAGTCACAAATGGTAGGCATATAACTCCAGCATTAATTTTTTCTTTTATGAAATGACGGTCAATCTCAATATGCTTGGTTCTATCATGTTGTACAGGGTTGTGAGCTATGCTTATTGCTGCTTTGCTATCACATAACAATTTTAAGGGTGAGTCAACTTTCATTTTCAGTTCGCCCAAGAGTTTATGAATCCATAAAAGTTCACAAATTCCTTGAGCCATTGCTCTGAATTTAGCTTCTGCACTGCTTCGAGTAACAACCCCTTGTTTCTTACTTCTCCAAGTAACTAAATTTCCCCAAACATAGGCACAATATCCGGTGGTGGATTTTCTATCAGTAATTGATCCTGCCCAATCAGCATCTGTAAATATAGAGACTTCTCTGTCATTAGTTTTCTTGAAGTATAAACCCTTTCCAGGATTGGATTTCAAGTACCTTAAGATTCGATAAACTGCCTCCAAGTGTTCTTCATAGGGAGAATGCATGAATTGACTTACAACACTCACAGAGAAATCGACGTCAGGTCTAGTGTGGGCTAGATAAATAAGTTTGTCGACTAACCTCTGGTATCTTCCAATCTCTACAGGAACACTGCCTTTCTCCCAAAGTTTAGCATTTAAATCTATAGGAGTATCTACTGGTCTACACCTACTCATCCCAGTTTCTTCCAAGAGATCTAAGATGTATTTTCTTTGAGAAACAATAATTCCCTTCTTTGAGCGAGCAACTTCCATACCAAGAAAGTATTTAAGCGCACCTAAATCTTTGATCTCAAATTCTTTTTTCAAATTTTTCTTCAATCTTTCCATCTCATCAATGTCATCTCCTGTGAGGATAATATCATCTGCATATACAATTAGAATTGAAATTTTACCAACATTAGAGAACTTCATGAACAGAGTATGGTTTGATTGTCACTGCATATATCCTTGCCTTTTAACCGACTGAGTGAATTTCTCAAACCAAGCCCTTGGAGATTGCTTGAGACCATAAAGGGATTATTGTAGTATGCACACGTTTGAACCAAATTTATCTTCAAAGTCAGGTCGGCTATCCATGTATACTTCCTCCTCCAAATCACCATTCAGAAAAGCATTCTTTACATCAAGTTGGTTAAGAGACCAATCTAAATTCACTGCCAAGGACAAGAGAACTCTAATAGTGTCTAATTTGGCAACGAGACCAAAAGTCTCTGAGTA
The DNA here is from genome assembly GCA_037974875.1 of Cicer bijugum. Taxonomy (NCBI): domain Eukaryota; kingdom Viridiplantae; phylum Streptophyta; class Magnoliopsida; order Fabales; family Fabaceae; genus Cicer; species Cicer bijugum. Next base: position 1,331,715 of record JBBPBT010000685.1, read on the forward strand.
ATCAATGCCACATGTCTGAGTAAACCCTTTAGCAACCAAGCGTGCCTTGTATCTTTCAACTGTGTTATCAGAATTATATTTCACAGTAAATACCCATTTACAGCCAACAGTATTCTTTCCTGTAGGTAACGTCATGATTCTCCAAGTTTGATTCTTCTCAAGAGCTCTCATCTCCTCAAGAACAACTTCCTTCCACTTTGGAATTTTTAGAGCCTCCTGTATATTTTTTGGAATTTCTACAGTAGACAACTTAGAGGTAAATGCAGCAAATGAAGAAGACAATTTTGAGTATGACACATAATTATACAAAGGATATTTAGTCCATGATCTAACAGGTTTTCTAATTGCAATAGGAATGTCTATATCAGGATACTCGACATGACTCTTAAGAATAGAAGAAGATTTACCTGTATCAAGATGATGTGTTGGATTATCTATTGGTTCAGAATCTTGGAAGGATCAGAGAATGGGTCCTTCATTTCTCTGTTTATGGTTTCTTCTTTCAAAGACATTTCCCTTCCAAGTAGTGCCAATTGTAGTACACCTGCTTTGTGTCTCTTTATCCGAATCATTATGTTGTGGCATTTCAGATGGTCCTTCATTATTATTGAGATCAAGAATTTTATCATTGTGATTTTGATTTGAAATTGTCGCCCCCGAATCTGTCGAAACCTCATTCATAAGTGGATTGAGTTCCAATATAGATTCTTGGGCATTTTCTTTTTGAGCATCAATATAAGTCTCAAAATTTTGTGACAACACTATATCACTTAAAGTAATGATGTTTTCAAAAGTAAAAGATGAATCTTCCTTAAAATTTCCCCCCTGAAGATGAATGTTAGTAAAAAATGGTTGATTTTCAACAAAAGTAACATCCATGGTTACAAAAATTCTTTTTGATTTTGGTTCAAAACACCGATACCCCTTCTGAGTTGGAGAGTAACCGGTAAACACACATTTTATTGCTCGTGGATCGAGTTTGTCAAGGTGTTTATGTTCATGAACAAAAGCAGTGCAACCAAAAACTTTTAGTGGCAAATCAGCAGAGACATTAGTCAAAGGAAAATAATTTTGAAAAACATCAAGAGGTGTACGAAAATCTAAAACTTTAGATGGCATTCGATTAATTAAATATGATGCAGTTAAAACAGCTTCACCCCACAAATATTTTGGAACCTTATTTGCAAATAGGCTCTAGCAACCTCAAGAAGATGCTTATTCTTTCTCTCTGCAATTCCATTTTGTTGGGGTGTATTAACACAAGAACTTTGATGAGTAACCCCATTTGCAAGAAAAAAATCGGACAAAAGCATATTAAAATATTCTTTACCATTGTCACTTCTGAAGACTTGAATATTAGTTTGGTATTGAGTGTGCACCATTTTAAAGAAATTTTTGACAACCTGTCCAACTTCCAATTTTTCTTTCAATAAATAAATCCAACAAATTCTAGTATGATCATCAATAAAAGTTATAAACCATTTTTTATTAGAAAAGGTACTTATTCTATTAGGACCCCAAACATCACTATGAATAACTGCAAACGGTTTTGATTGTTTATATGGTTGTGTAGAAAAAGAAGAACGGTGATGTTTAGCAAATTCACAAGTTTCACAATAAACTAAAGATGGATCCTTCTTATAAAATAATTTAGGAAATAAATGTTTCAAATATGGAAAACTAGGATGTCCTAACCGTAAATGCCATAACATAATATCATTATTATTTGAAGAAACAAAAATAGATTCAAAGCAGGTACTTGTTTTTTGTTGGTCTTTGAAATCGATTCCATTGTCAAGATAATAGAGTCCTCCACTCTCCTTAGCATTGTCAAACATCTTCCCCGTGCTCAAATCCTTAAAAGTGCAATGAGAATGAAAGAAGTTAGCTTGACAATTTATATCCTTTGTTAATTTAGTAATGGATAACAGATTACATGATAAATTAGGAACATGTAAGACATCTTTTAAGGTTAACTTAGGTGACAAAATAACACAACCGTTCCCTGCAATGGCTGAAAAAGAGCCATCTGCAATTTTAATTTTGTGGTTACCTGCACAAGGACTATAAGAAGAAAATAGACTCGACTCCCCAGTCATATGATCAGTAGCACCAGAATCGATAATCCAAGTATGGCTAGGAGTGACCTAAGTAGAGCAGTATTTGGAAAATTACCTCTTTGAGCTATAGAGCAAGAATAAGTTTGAGACTCAAGAAGTTTGTACAATTGATCTAATTGTTCTTTGGTGAAAGGAGATGGGCTTGAAGGAGACTGCTTCTCTTGATCAGATGTACCAGCTTGGAGCGCATGACCTTCATTTCTTTCTTTCTTCTTCCAATTTAGAGGTTTTCCATGGAGCTTCCAACATGTATCACGTGTGTGCCCTGGACGTTTGCAATGTTCGCACCATGGTTTCTTGCCAACGCTCTTCCCGTCTTCATTCTTAGTGACTAGGGCAGAACTTTCAACCTCACCAACAGAAGGTGACTTACCCATCATAACACCTTGTCTCGCCTCTTGTCTTCTAACTTCTGAGAACGCTTCCCGAAGTGATGGCAATGGGATCTTTCCCAATATTCTGCCTCGTACTTCATCAAGCCGCTTATTAAGCCCAACCAAAAACATGAATACATTGTCGTTCTCCTGTCTCTTAAGAAACAAAACACTATCCTCACAACACTTCCAATGATCATCATAGCATAGATCCAATTCTTGCCATAGTGTCATCAACTCATTATAATAGGTAGTGACATCTCTATCTCCTTGTTTGGCATGCCACAATCGTGATTTGAGATCGAAAATTTGAGAAGAATTATGAACATCAAAATATGTTTCTTTGACAGCCTCCCAAACTTCTTTCGCAGTAGGCAAAAACATAAAAGGTTTTTTGATTGTTGATTCCATATTACTAAGCAGCCAAACAATAATAACAGAGTTCTCAGATTTCCAAAACCTGTAATTCGGATCAGTTGTGGCAGGCATTTGCACCTCTCCTGTTAGAAAACCAAATCTGCCCTTACCATCTAAAATTAATCTTGCGGTTTGGGACCATTCAACATAATTTTTTTCGTTTAGTTGCTGGATTTCAACCTTGAGGGCATTAGAAGTTCCCTCATGGCCAAAAAAGTTGTTGGAAAAACCATTATGGTTGCCTGGGCCACTACCATTGCCGACTGTGCCGCTGCCATTGCCGCCTAGGCCACTGCAATCTGTGCCACTTGGGGTGTTGCCTAAATTGTCGGCATTGTTGACTACCATATGTGTTATAGCTCAGTTGGTTGGAGCGCCAAACCCTAATGGATTGTGGAAAGGTTTATAGAACCCTAACCAGAGCTCTTGATACCATGAAGAAAGTAAAAGACAAAATACTTTCATGTTTTATTACTACAGCCCTAAGTTGTGTATATAAGAAAAGAAATAACAATAGTAATACTGAGTAATAGTAACAGAATAAAAATAAACATAATAATATAAAATAAAAGAGAATAAAATATAATTTCTTTTTTATTCTTCAAAAAATTTCATCTGTCGTCCATTGTGTTTGAGGTTTCTCATCGGAGGCTGCATCTTTGTTGTTGGTTTTGATGACGTGATCTCCATTTTTCAACACAGACCACATGTTGTTGTCTTGTGATATGAGAAATAGCCTCATCTTACCTTTCCAGTGGTAGTAATCTGTACCATCAAAGTAGGGAGGTCGGCTGGATGATCCTCCTTTAGGAATATACTTAGCTTTTGACATTTTTCTTTTTGGATCTTTTTCTCTTACACTGTTAGGTCTATTTTTTAGAGAACCTTGCTCTGATGCCAATTGATGTAGCTAAATATCACTAGAATGGGGGATTGAATAGGGATTTTGCTGTTAAAAATAATTTCTAAGTGTTTTTAAAAACTATCCTCTTGTTGAGGATGGCTAGCTCGAGGATGGGATTTTTTAAATCGTCAGATCTGAGTTGAGAAAAAGAGTAAGAGTGGAATATGAGAGAGACACACACAATTTTATACTGGTTCACCCAAAGATGGCTACGTCCAGTCCTCACACCCTTGTGAGATTTTACTAACTTTCAAACTGATCAACCTCACACCGAGGAAGATTACAAGTTGTGTATTCTTTAGCTTCACCAATCTTACAATCAATTTTCAAATATTTCCAAGTATAACTCACAAGGAAATTACAAAGTGATATGAGAATGATTGATACTAAATACTTTCTCAAAGGATTTACAAAGATATAGTGTAGGATCAAAGAAAGTATGAAGTGAGGATGTGTGTTTTGCTCTTGATAGCTTTAAGATACTTGATCTTTTTATGCAAGTGTGTTGTGTTTCATCTTCGAATTCGAAAAATGACGAATGTGCAAATGTCGCCTTAATGGCATCACATCAATCCAACGAAGAAGAAAAAGTTAGTAGCAAAGACTCTCCTCATCATAATGAGACTAATAGTGAATTAATTATTGAATATAATGATGCTCAAAATGCAATTAAATAACTACTTATGGAATATAAAAATCTGTTCAAAATAATGTTAACTCAAAAGAGACAAATTTCATATATTCAAGAGAAAATTGACATTATGAAAAAGGATTCTTGAAAAATTAAAACAATTTTACATGCAATAAGTGTGATTTACTTTCTTTCAAAAATTATCCAATTAAATAGAGTAATTGAAAGATATGAAAAAGGACAAGTTGGATTGAAAAATGTTTTAAATATGCAAATATATTCAAATGATAAGAGTGATCTTGGTCACTCAAAATTTGATAAACCAAGTATAAATAAAATCATATTTGTTAAAGCAAATGAACGATCCAAAGAGAAAGTTATAATTATGCAAAAAGATCATCATTATAAGGAGAAAATTATTCAAAAGAAATTTCATATACATACATATAGAAGTAAATATACTCATACATGCTTTTATTTGGTCTAAATGACCACACACCTAATGCTTGTCATTTTAGAAACTTTGGTGTTTCAAATGGGCATTTTGCATGAGTCAAGAAAGGTACTAATCCTCAATGATACAAAACACTTTGGGTACCTAACAAATCATGATCTTATTTTATAGGTATGCAAACAAAGTACCTCTAATTTGTGGTACTTGGATAGTGGACGCTCAAAACACATGATTGGTGGCAAAACAAAATTTTCAGCTCTAACTCTTGAATCAAAAGGTTATCGGATCTATGGAGATAACAACAAAGGAAAAATTTTAGGCGCTGAAAAAGTTGGTGTAGCCCCATCACCTTCCATTGAAGATGTTCCGTATGTTGAATGATTAAAACATAATCTTATTAGCATTAGTCAGCTTTGTGACATGGATTACAAAATAACTTTCAACAAAGATGAATGCATTATAAAAAACGAAGTATCAAATGAAATTCAGTTTGTTAGTAAGCATTTTAAAAACATTATTATACTTAATTTAGATAATTTATCCTTAAAAATAAAATGTCTTATTGTAAGTGACAACAATGATGCATGACTATGGCATAAAAGATTTGCACATATCCATATGGATCATTTAAACAAGTTCGTCAAGCATGACCTTATTGTAGGCTTACTAAAGATGAAATTTATAAAAGATAAATTATGTGATGCTTGTCAAAAGGATAATGTTGCAAAGAAAAACTACCCCAAAACATTCAAGTGTTAAACATGATTTTAGAGTCAGAATGAATTTGTTATACTGAAGACAAATCAATTAAAAACAAATCCAAAAGATAAAGATTATTATTTTCCTCCTCCTATACCTTTACCCTCTAGGCCAATTTACCCTATGCAAACCATGTCTAAATATAGTATAGCTAAACCAATTAAACCAAATAGTTACAAGAAGTATTTATTGTATTGAGGTTAAGCAAGCTCTGAGAGGATTGTAGATTCATTGAAGGTCCAATAAAAAATCTTATACTTAGTCTATGTTTCTACATTTCTGTCGGAAATCAAGCAATCTCAGGCAACAAACAATGAAACCTGATATTATTTTGGGAATATTTCATCTCAAATTTCTGTGAAATATTAATACCAGAAATTTATTCACTGAATAGGATAATTTAACAACAAGCTTCCAAATCTATATCATAAATTATGTTGTTGTGAAAGAGAATGTCAAATATAACATTTTACATCAATTTGAATGCACCAACAGCTGAATAAGAAATAAGCTAGTTCATTGTGAAATATGCAGAGACAGGCCAGCATAAATTGACATCACAGTCTCCTCAACATAAGAAATAAGCTCTTGCTCTTTCACATTTTCCACCCTCCACGATAAAATAAATTTAAGGCCAAGGCGTAGAAAATCGCCATAGTCTAGGCCTTCAATCACAAATGCAGATTAAGAAACAATCTTTTGAGATATTATATTTGCTATCTCATAGACATTCTTGAAATCAAAAGGGACAACTTATTTTGAAAATCACTAGTTCAACCATTCAATTGCTCAAATATCAAATTTCTCATTCAAAATTTCAAAGACATCAAGGGACAAACATTCAATTTCCTCAAGGGACAAATATACAATTTTGCATCTAAGGTCACCAAAGCACACTCATGATCCCATTTACCATTATAAGATAGGGATCAGAAACTCATAGCATCAAGGGTGATCTATACTTCCAATTCATTATCCCAATAAACATTAATATTGAAATTGCATTTAGGCCATCAATTTTTACCAAACTGTTTCATATGAATAATGAATTCATATTACAAGCCAAAATAGGGTCATCTGAACACAATATCCTAATTTGTCTTTATAATTCATATAGCAATTTCCAACTTCCAAATTAGCCTTTATAGGCTTAATAGTCAAGATTGGCAGATTTTGCACTAAAAATCATATAGATTGACAGACACCTTGAATGGAACAAGTTTGTTCACAATTTAAGAGAGCATGATAGACCGATGGATACCCCCATTCGAGATTACCTCATGCTTATATCACCGAATAGACACCTCTAGGACCAGCTAACCATTTGCACTTGTCAACCTCCAAAACTACAATAGCCAGAAACATTTGAAGTTTATTTAGAAAGCCGTACTTCCACTGAAATAGTACCCTCCGCCACTTCCACACGCAAATCTGCAAATCCTATACAACCTATTGGATCTTTTGCATAATTTTAGTCATTTGTTGCACAGAAATTAAACAGAATAATGCATATGGTTGATGTTGGCCTATACTCATCTCAAGACTAGAATTCACATCATATGAATGCACTTTTTTAGAATGACAATACACACCTTGCCTACTACGCTAGTCTCCCCAAGTTCATCCTTTACTACTGATTCTTCTTTTTCAAGCTTAAAGTATTCTCAAGCTTAGTCAGCTTCTATATCCCCCACTACAACTTCCCCTTCTTTTTCGATAGCCTTTTCCTCTTCTTATATCTTCACACTCTAGGTCAATTTTCCCTATGCAAACCATGTCTAAATATGGTATATTTAAACCATTCTCAATCCTTCAATTATGTTTACTACCTTGAATCTACATTGGTTAAGCAAACTAAAGATGTTCTACACATTAAGAAAACAAATCAGCAACAGTAATGTGAAAAAACCATCTAATAGTTTCAGTTACAACTAAAAACGAGCATATCCAATGGTAATTCTTACTTAAATGACAATAGTATGAGCAAGATCTAACTATTTTTCATACACTGCACATAAATTGAAAGCTATGACATATGAAAGTGCTTTGACCATTTTAGCATATTAGAGGTTAGATCTTCTATGAAATATCAATACCTGCAATTTTCTCTGGCTAAGTTTGATAATTTGAAATTGCACCAATTACAACAAGCTTCCAAATCTACATCCAAAACTCTGTAATGAAAGAGTACAGAGAATTTTGATTATAACAAGGACATCAATTTTAATGATTCAACAACTGAAGAAGAAACCAAGCAAGAAGTAAGCTAGTTAATATGAAGTATGTAGAAAGGCCAACGCAATGGAAAGCTGTTTCACCAACTATTAAAATCTTAGAAAGCTGTTTCATATTTTCAGCCTCTGCATAAAATAAATTGAATGACACAACATGGAAAGTCGCCAAAATCTTTAATAAGCACACTTCATTTCCTGGTTTGGAATAAGGATTATGGAGATTAAAAATTGAAGTATTGCACATTAATTGGCATGTTGGAATGACTTCTGGAATTATCTCCTACATCTCGCAAAGCTTCTCGATATTAAAAAGAACAACTATATAATTAAAATCACTTGTTCAACCATGGTTGAAGTTTCAAACAAGCATTAAGAACAGCATTATTCTAGTATTTGAAACAACCTTTGGAGGAATTTTGTTTACCATCGCATAAAGCTTCTCGAAATAAAAAAAAGAAACAATATATTTTTAAAGTTACTTGTTCAGCCATGGTAGAAGTTTCACACAAGCATTCTCGAGATTGCACATTATTCGATATTCAAGATTAAGATGTTAATGTTGCAAATGAATAATCAACCCCCAAAGCATTTGTTTATGACACAAATTTGGAGACAGCGTGTGTCTACTTCACAGAAGACAAAGTTCAGTCAAATCAATTGGAAAAAAAAATCCAAAGAAAAAGGACCCATAAATGGAAAGAGACAGATATAGAAGTGATAAAACAACCGCTGAAAAATCATAAGAAATTAAAATTAAGACAAGCAGGCAACATCACAACTAAACTTCAAAGGATTGCAGACTTCATCGAATGTCTAATCAAAAAGCCTAAATCTCTTTTTCGAATACAAAGCAATCACACGCTTGAAACATGAAACGTTATAATGATTGTGACCCTATGATCGTATTAATTTGGAAACATTTCCAATCAAATTTCTATGACTTATTAATACCAGCAATTTTTCCGGCTGTTTGGATAATGTGACATTGCTCCAATTCAAACAAGCTTCCAAATCCATATCCTAAATTCTATTGTTATGAAAGAGAAAGTCAAATATAGCAAGGACAGCAATTTGAATGCATCAACAGCTGAATAAGATATCAAGAAAGAAACAAGCTTTCATTGTGAACTATGCAGACAGGCAAACAAAAATTGACATCACGACCTCCTCAACATAAGAGGTCGCCTCAAAGTCATTTCCCACCGTCCACTATAAAATAAATTGAAGGCCACAACATAGAAAGTCATCAGGGTCTATTTATGTCTGGCATCTCATAAATCATCTCAACATTTAAAGGAACGGTTATATTTTAAAAATAGCTTGTCCAGCCATGGTAGAAAATTCCAACAAGCTTTCTAATTTGCATCATTATAATTCTTGAAACAACCATTTGAGAAATTTTGTTTCCCATCTCATAGACCTTCTCCAAATCAAAAGGGACAATCTATCTTCTAAATCACTTATTCAACCATTAGAACAAGCATCAATCTAAGGAAAACTTATTTATCAAATTATGACATTTCAAAAGCAATCAAGGCTCAAATGTCAGAGTTTCGCATTCAATTTTGCATCTAAGATCACCAAGGCACACTATACCATTATAGAATAGGCATTGCTCAACAAATATAACATGAGTTCAGCCAAGAGTATGGGAACTCATATGCACCCATCCTCCATACTCCACAAAGATGATGAAGGAACTCCAATATCTGAAAAGGAGTATATAGGGATGATAGGATCCTTGTTGTATTTAACAGCAAGCAGACCGGACATAGTCTTTGCAGTCGGTCTTTGTGCAATAAAAATCCTATTCAACATTCTAGATCTAAGCACATTGAAATTAAATATAAGAGATCATGTGCAAAAAGGGGATTTAGAACTGATTTTTATTGACACTGAAAATCAATTAGCAGATATTTTTACCAAACCTCTTCAAGAGGATAGGTTCAAAAAGATCTTGGAGGATGTGATTTGTCTTATCCTTAATCTGAGGAGCTCTATTTTGATATGAGGAGCTCTATTTTGACCTTAATCTGTCTTATCCTCCCTCTCCTACGGATATGCCTATGGCCTCTCCTCCAATTGTGCCAATGGAAGAGGATGTGATCCCACAACCAGATCTTTGGCAACAACTTCTTATTCCTCCTATTTCAACTCATGAAGAACCTACCCAACCTCTCCCTGAGGTCACAGGTGGTTCAGTTCCCTTGACTCCTTTTTTCCTGCCACGACTCATAACCATTCAAAGGACAAGGTTGGGAGCTCTCAGAATAAGAGTTCCAATGTAAATGATCAACCTTAGGACTCGGTTCCTAGCACAAGGACTGGGGACAACAAGGAACAAAAGCAAATGAAACTGCTCAAATTAATTAGAAAGGATAAGAAGAAAATCCTTCACAGCTTCACTCATTTTCAGAACTCATTGGTTCAGTTTGGTCTCATTCTTGAATGGGTTACCAAACACTTGGCTCCCACTATTGCTCCTGGAGATCATCCTCCTAAGCTACCAGCCCAGCCTTCCTCTGTTGTTCCATCTCCCTCATCCCCATCAAACGAGCCTTCCTTATCTAATTAAAGATGTGGTTATTTCTTTTTTATGCTGCCAAATTCAGGGGGAGAACGATTATGCTTATCTAGTAGTTGTTTTGTGTTAAAATGTTTGTTCAGTTGAATTAAAACTGTTTGTTGTGTTGCCTATGAATTGTCATGTTGCCTATGCATCTTGTTTGTTGTTTATGTTGTGTTGAACAAAACTTTGGAATATTGTCTTATTTCTATGAAGTTTTATTTATGGTTAAAATCATGTTGTCTCAACACTTTAGTTTAGGGGGAGTAATGAATTTTAGTTTTAAAAATTATTACACATATGATTGAGGGGGAGCATAAACATTTTATCTTATAAACTTGTCTTATTTAAAATCATAATCTAAATAATTTTGTCATCATAAAAAAGGGGGAGATTGTTGAGACAAAATCTCTCAAATGATTTTAATGATAACAAAATTACTTAAGAGATTATGATTGTGGTTAATGACTAATGTGTGTTTTTGAGTGTATTCATATAAGAAAATAGGTTATTAATCATTAAGGCAAAAAGAAGGAAAATGTTGAGGATGGAAAATGCTGAAGATGGAAAACCGTGAGGATGGCCTGCGTGTTGAAAAATCTTCAGATCTGCACAATACGTGCACTCACCAAAACAAATGCTTTTATTCATTAAAGAAATGCACAACAATGTCAAACAATGAATAAATAAAGTATTTGAAATGAAAAAGTCAGAAGGTCAAAGGAAAAGGATGAATATACCCAGATCTAGAATCCAGATGATGGAAGACTAGGTTGAGGATGGTTCAACAAAGTTGAAATCAACCCATCTAGCATGTGCAAAGGCTAAAATCAGACTATTTATTGTGTTTGCACGAATAAATACATAAAGAAGTCAAGTTAAAGAAAGGCAACAAGAAACAAGCCAAAAATAGACAATCACATGTTGCTGCTAGATCTGATCCTCAGACTAAAGTATGACAGGCCTATGTAAGAGGGTGGCTTTCTCTGTCTTGTCAACATCACCTCAAAAGTTGAAATCAACCTATACCTTAATGTTTTCGAAAAGGTTGCAGCTCACATGGTCAAAGAAACAGCTTTGCACTTCTAATAAAAGAGAATAGGCAAGGACATGTCAAGATCAAGTTACAAGAAAGTTGAGCATGCGCGAGGATGGCTGCTGCCTGGGCTAGAAAAGATGAATGACAGTTCTATAATTATGATGAAAAACCTTGGAACTTTTGAAATGAGTTCCAACGGTCATCAAAGAGCTTAGACCTCTATAAAATGCAAACAAGCTCTCCATCAGAATACACATAACACAATTTCACAAAAAGATCAAGCATCTTAAAGCTATCAAGAGCAATACACATCCTCAATTCATACTTTCCTTGATCCTACATTATATCTTTGTAAATCCTTTGAGAAAGTATTAAGTATCAATCACTCTCATATCACTTTGTAATTTCCTTGTGAGTTACACTTGGAAATATTTGAATATTGATTGTAAGCTTGGTGAAGCTAAAGAATACACAGTTTGTAATCATCCTCAGTGTGAGGTTGATCTGTTTGAACTTTAGTAAAATCTCACAAGGGTGTGAAGACTGGACGTAGCCATCTTTGGGTGAACCATTATAAAATTGTGTGTGTCTCTTTCATATTTTTCTTTCACTCTTTTGCTCAACTCAAAACTAAAAGTTTGAAAACCCATCCTCGGACTTATCATCCTCAGCGAGAGGATAGTTTTAAAAACACTAGAAAATTATTTTTAAATAGCAAAATTCCTATTCAACCCCCCCCCCCCAATTTCTAGTGATATTTAGCTACATCAGTGTGGCGCTGCCTCCGTGCTTCACGCCCTGCATTTATTGCATTAACGGCTACATTTCCCTAGCATGCCTCATCCATCATCACTCCAGTCTCCTAGGTTAACGGCTACATTAAATACTCATTCCTCACAGTTTCCTCCTATACATCTTCCATCCTCCTCTACTTATTTTCTCATCTTCCATTAATCTCATTCATCAACCTTCAGAATAAAAATTTCCACTCATCTGTTGTTTTCCAATCTAAGAAATTTTCAAATGGCTCGCACCAAAGTCACTGCAAAACGCAAAATGTCTACTCAAGCTCCAGAAGATACTCAAGATGTCCACTCAAGCACTGAGTCAAATTGCCATGAGGGAACCCAATCTGAAAGAATTTCCCAACAAACCTTGAACATCATTCCTTCCTCTCAACCTTCTAATATTTTTTCTTCTCCATCTACCACTCCCAAAATCACAAAAAACTCATCCTCCTCCGCTCCCATAAAGCGATCCTCTAGGATTATGTCTGGACCTATTTCATTTAGAAAGGCGCTTCCTCAGGACAACACAATTCATGTTGTCCACTCTGATGATTCAGAGACAAATCTCACTCTAGAATCTTCACCTCAACCTCCTTCTGCAAAATCTACCTCCAAAACATCAACTCCAAAAAAGGCCAAACCTTCACAGAAACCACCATTTTCATCTACAAAAATTTCTGAAAATACTCCACTGTTTGATTTAGGTGAATTAGAGACTAACTATGTCTCAAAATGGCAAAACAAATATGTGGTCAATGGTAAAATCATTGACCTTGCTAATCTCAAACAAGGAGGATTTAATGTGGAGGAATTTTTTGACTAACTCGGATGAACCTCCTTTTCCCAAACCAATGAACCTCAATATCCTTGCCTTGTAAGGGTTTTCTATGCTGCTTCAAATGGTTCAAAAGGCACAACTGGTTTTAGTATGGTACTAAAAGGGGGTTCATATGGAAATAAACCCCACTACGCTATGTCAAATTTTGGATATACGCGATGAAGGAGCCTGTTGCCTTTGGGATATGTGGTATTCTCAATGTGTAATCACTAGGACCTCTGTTCTCCAAAACACTCTCATCAAACCTCCAAAACCTTTAATGGCTTCCAACCTCCTTCCTATGTGTCGTATCCTCCACAACATTTGTGTACACTCCATTACGCCCAGAACTGGTAGTTTTGAGAAAGTCACTGAGCTTGACCTCATGATCATTCATCATTTGATGACCGACACTCCTCTTCACTTAGGATATAATATTTTCTGCTTCATGTTGAATGTTGTTGTGGTGGGACGATCAGCTCCCTATGGGATGATCCTGACTAAGATCTTCAAATTTTTCAAACTCCCACTTTAGGATGAACCCTTTATTCACTTTAACAACACATTCTCTATGAAGAATATCAAACAGATGAAGATGCAACATGATGTCTCTTCTCCTCTCAAATCATCTTCAACTGACCCCCTGCTTCTAAGAAAATGAAAGCTCATCATTCCTCATCTTCCTCTCAAAACTCTGAAGAAGAAACTACTCAACCTCCACCTGAGGATACTCCATCTCCAATCATTTAGGAACCCATTGACTCCACTGCTCCCACATCATCTCCAATGTGTGACTCTACTAATGATACTCCATCTCCATTATGTGACTCCCATGTCCCAACACCACCTCAGTCTACACCAATCCACAAACTGACTCCTCTTTAGGAAGTCGATTCTCTTCTTAAGGATACTGTCGCACCAACTCCTCTTCAACATATGGAAGATGGTGATGAGTTATATTTTGATCTCAACTTGTCTTATCCTCATTTCTCACCACACAACTCCCCTATGGATGTGCTTGTGGAAGAAGATGTTCTCCCACCACCAGATCTTTCGCAATCAATTTCCATACCTCCTACTGAAAATCTTAAATAACCTGCCCAACCTCTCCCTGAGGTCACAAGTTTATTCAGTTCCCTTGATTCCTTTTTTACTACTACGACACATAATTGTTCTAAGGACAAAGATGAGAGCTCTCAAAATAAGAGTTCCAGTGTAAATGATCAACCTAAGGACTCAATTCCTAGCAAGAGGAGTGAGTAAAGAAGGAATTAAAAGCGGATGAAACTTCTCAAATCAATTAGGAAGGATCAGAAGAAAATTTTTCACAGCTTCACTGACTTCCAGAGCTCTTTGGTTCAAATTGGTCTCATTCTTGAATGGGTTACCAAACACTTGGCCCCACTATTGCTCCTGGAGATCATCCTTCTGAGCTACCAGCCCAACCTTCCAATGTTGTTCTTGTTCCATCTCATTCATCCTCGTCTAAAGAGCCATCCTCCTCCGAGTACCTTCATGTTTTCTTTCTTTTTGATGTTGTCGAATTCAGGGAGAGAAATATTATGTTTATCTAGTAGATGTTTTTGCGTTAAACTAGTTGTTAAGTTGATTTATTTTGTTTTGTTGCCTATGTGTCTTGTTGGATGTTTATGTTGTGTTGAACAAACTTTTGGAATATTGGTCTCATTAATATGAAGTTTTATTTATGGTTCAATTTTAATATCTCAAAACTTTGGCATCTATTTAGAGGGAGTAAGTTTTTTTAAAAAATATTACACATATGATTGAGGGAGTAACTTTGGCATCTCTGAAATGATTTTAATAATAAGAAAATTACTTAAGAGATTATGATTATGGTTAATAACTAATATGTGTTTTTGAGTGAATTCATATAAGTTGATCTTCCTACTCGAGGATGGCCTCAGTCAGTCCAAGGACAGCAGGATGGCAGTTCTATAAATATGATGAAACACCTTGGATCTTTTGTAATGAATTCCAACGATCAGCAAAAGCTTGGCATATGAAAGGAACATCATAAGACTTCTATAAAAGGCAACAACCTCTTCATCATAAAACACAAGAACACAATTGCATAAAAAAGATCAATGATCTAAAAGCTATCAAGAGCAATACTCATCCTCTCTTCATACTTTCTTTAATCCTACATTAGATTTTTGGAAAATCCTTTGAGAAAGCATTTAGAATCAATCACTCTCATATCATGACTCTGTAATTTCCACGTGAGATACACTTGGAAATAGTTGAAACTTGATTGTACGCTTGGTGAGGGTAAAGAATACACAAATTGTAATCATCCTCAGCGAGAGGTTGATCTGTTTGAACATTAGTGAAATCACACAAGTGTGTGAGGACTGGGCGTAGCCTTCATTGGGTGAACCAGTATTTTTCATTGTGTGTCATTCTCATAATTTTCTCTCACTCTTTAGCTCAGCTCCAATTTGAAGGTTTGAAAAACCATCCTCGGGATTGCGATCCTCTAGGAGAGGATAGTTTTAAAAACACTTGAAAATTATTTTTAACAGCAAAATCCTTATTCAACCCCCTTCTAGTGATATTTAGCTACATAAGTTACCTCATTTGATTAGAGAGAGTTACCCGTTAGATTGAGTCGACCCTATGAAAAATGTCATTTGTAGGAGGAGAGGGCTATCAACAAGATGTAAGCTCCCTAATTGATATATGATGATGCATTACGGGATTGAGAGGAGATGGCTATCCGTTAGATAAAGCCACCCATAAGGAAAAAACCACTCTTAGGAGGAAAGAGCTATCAATGAGATGAAGCTGCTTCTTGGTTCTAAAAAATTTGTATTGTTACTTGTTTGATTTTTATGATGATTTTAAGGTCGTTCATTTTGATTTTGTTTCGTTATTAACTGGATTTTTAATAATTATATTTGAATGGTTAAATTATAAGTTTAATGACTATATATGTGTATATATTTAAATTTAAAATTTTCTAGATTTTAAGTAATATTATTTAACATAATTGTCACTCGATTGTAAAGCAGTTATTCGCGCCTTTTTGTGTTTCCCTTCTAATTGATGGTGATTGTTGTCTCCTCACTAAGTCCTTGTAACTTACCCCTTCATGTTGTTTATTTTTTTTCAGATTTACAGGCATCTGAGTAGCAAGCTATTAGTAGATTCAAGTCTCGACTATATTTCTTTTTTGGTAGACCTCTTTGATCGATGACCATTTTTATTGTAAATATGTCGAGTCTGATGTAATCTACAGCTATTTTGGAGTCTAGAAGTTTTTTTGGAAAATGTATTAAAAAATTAGATTATGTTCTTTGAATTGTGACTGAATTGAAAGTTATACAAGGATTTTATAAATTTGGGAATGTTGAAGTTACAGGGGATACTCTGTCGAAATTTCGAAAAAAAATATATATAACTTTTTGTTTTAAATGGTAGAGAACGATTTTGTTGTTTAATTGTTAAGTTAGTTGTTAGGCTTGTCAGACTAAGAGTATAGCTTGTGCGCTGGTCACGACATTTAATTTTCGGGTCGTGACATTCACTTTATTAACTCAAAAAAAAACCTTTTGCAACCTAATTATTTCCAAAGAATTAGATAGAGTTGGAAAATTCGTTTTTTGTACAAATAATTTTTGAGTAAGTGGAATTTTGTAACATATTATACTTATTTGATCATTTTTCTCAAAATCTTGATTGTTGTTAGTTAGACTATTATTTTTTTAAGCATATTTGATCTCATCTAAAATATGAAAATATAGTGACTCCCCAAAAAAACAAAGAAGATTGTCCATATCCAGCTTGATAGAAATGTTATTAATGTGTATTCAGAAGATTTAGAATTATGTGTCATTTATAGATAAAAAAATAATGTTTAATATTTAGATTAATAAATTATTTGTTTCCACATAAAAGAAGAGCATGACTAATCTAATTTTTTACAATAGATAATTACATACATTAATATTTATTAAAATATTTTTAAGATTTGTAATACTAAATATAATTTAAGAGCATGACTAT
>JBBPBT010000685.1:1349068-1369433 GCA_037974875.1 Cicer bijugum
TAGAGGAATAATTGCTTATGCGGTCCCTTATCTTCATTTTAGGTAACAATTCAGTCATTTTTTTTATTAAGTCTTTTATTTAATTTTAAGTACCAATTTGATCCTTTATGTCTTAAAATATCAACAATGTTATCATTATTTTACAAAAATTTATCAAAATTTTCAAACATAAAATCCATAAAAAGATTGAATTTTATGGGTTTTGTTTGAAGATTTTGATGAATTTTCTAAGTTTTTGCAAAGAAATGACATTTTAAGATATAAAATAACAAATTATTATTTAAAATTAAATAAAAGGCTAAATCGAGAAGAAGAAAAAAAAAAAATAAATGACTGAAGTGTTACCTCAAATTAAGTTAAGGAGGAGCAATTATGTATAAATTATATTATTTTTGAAAATTTAAAATCTTATTCACAATAATATTAATATGTTAAAGTATGTATATCACGCGTAACGTGCGGGTCATATTCTAGTTAGTTTTATTACAACCGCCGACATGAATAAATCTTGTAATAATTATCACATCAACTATAGGTGCTAGAGCCTGAAACGTGAACAGTTTGTTTGGTTCTAAAGAGAAAAGGGGAGGGAAGAAATTTTTAATAATTGTGTTTGGTTTAAAGAGAAAGAATTTTAAATTGTTGTAAAGTTATGTTGGATTCTCCACATCCCTCCAACCAAACACACCCTAATAAGGTAACACAATTACTCAAAGAAAAGCAGAACTAGTGATGAACACAAAGACCTCAATTTCAATCATTAGGGAGTAGATTAAGCCAAAAACTTCAACTGGACTAGCAAATCCTTTATAAATTTATCTTAGATTTATTTATTTAACACAAACTTCCTCCATTTAATGTGGTTTTCTCTTATGCCCTTTCTCATCCTCTACCACGATAACCAAGACATGGCATGTTGTTAGTGTCATTGGAGAGAGTCAAATATAAAGCTTCTTGTAAGTGTTTAACAAGCCTTAAAGTCTTTCTTATTTTAAAAACTGAGACACCATCTCCTCACTTTAAAAATCTTTTATAAAAAATAAATTAAAAAATATAGAATTATTTGTCCAAATATTAGTTTAATGCTCTTTGGCAACATGAGCATTTGGTAATTTGTAGTTTGTGTGCTGGTGTGTAGATTTGATTTTATACATTCATGGTAATTTTATTCAACCGAAGTTTTATTAATTGTTTTTTCTGTGAAAAAAAAAAAGTTGTTTTCATTGTTGCTTCTTGCACCTGTCAAAAAAAGTAATATTGTTTCTTACGAAACTTTACTTTCAATTTTGAATCTTAAATAAGAAGACAATAATTCTAGCTTACTCCCACGCCAAACCTAAGTGTATGCTTAGTTGAAAAATTGCAAGTATACGATCGGTGCCTGTATTGGATTGCATTTCATTTTTATGCATGTTTTGAAACTATTGTGACTATAAATTATTTATTTAACGTCATCTTTTATTTTGTGTGGACTATTGAGTGTCTTTTATATGGATGTAATCAATCACACTAATCAATTTGATGATATTTTTTATGCCGTCGTATAATATGTTAAATAATTAATATAGTTTGTTAAATGTGTGTGGGAGATTTGAAAATCAATAAATTAGACAATCTTTTGTACACATGTTTTGAATGCAAATTTTAGTTTTGGAGCAGGTTAAACTTTTAGCATGGAAGTTGATCCAATTGCATGTAAAAGAATTTTATTATGGTATAATTAATTATTCTCTCAATCGTTGTTTCTTATTTGAGTAGTTTAGTTTGTATTTTTAATTTATTTTGATCATATGATAGGAAAATTATAAACTTTATTTTATTTTTGTTTTAAACACTTCTTGTACTTTGAATATTTCTCTATTATATTCATTTTTGGGAGAAAAAATTTACGAGAAAGCTTCATGTTCATGTTTTTATAGTAAGAAGATGCATTTTGTTTGTTCGTCCCCAATCTTGACTAGACTAATATTTTGCTTTTTGTTTTTAATATCAATTATTCAATCTCAAATAATAATCGAGATTCTTTTAACTAATTTTATTAATGTATAGTTTAATTTATTCGATATCAAATCAATAATTGATAATATTTAATTATATTATGTTTAAAAATAAATAAAAGATAAATAAATGGACGACAAATAAATGGTATATAATTTTTAGATATTATTTGTTTCAAATAGTTTTTGTTTTAATTAATAAGTCCTAATATCTAGGAGAATATATCTCTTGAATAAGATAAAGTTTGTTTAGTTTGGAATTGTAATCACCACGTTATAGGCTTGAAAAACGTGGTCTCCTTATTTCCCTTCTGTTTTGTAAAGGCTATAAGTAGCCATATTGGTATCAACAATTTTTAGTCTCCAAATATCAACAATTTGGTATCAGAGCTCCATAAGGGGCATGATTGAGTGTGTGTAAAATTTAAAAATAAATACGAGAGTTTGTGTGAGTTAAACACAACAAGATCAAAATGTCAACTTCAAAAAAGTTTGTGCAACCATCCATTCCGAAGTTTGATCGCCATTATGATTTTTGGTCAATAACAATGGAGAACTTTTTGAGGAGTAAGGAGATGGGGAGCCTAATAGATGAAGGGATTCCTACACCTGCAATTAGAGCATCAACAGCGAGTGAAGTGCATAAGAAGACCGTATAGGAGGCCAAGCTCAAACATTTGAAGGTCAAGAACTTCTTATTTTCAGGAAATTGATAGAGAAATCCTAGAAAAAAATATTGACAAAGGAACGTCAAAGGCAATTTGGGACTCTATGAAATAGAAGTATAAAGGGTCTACAAAGGTGAAAATGGCACAACTTCAAGCATTGAGAAGGGAGTTTGAGTTTCTTGCCATGAAAGAAGAAGAGAATGTAGACACCTTTGTGGGACGAACCTTGATTGTGGTGAACAAGATGAAGTCAAATGGTGAGACAATGGAGCAGAGTACTATGGTTAGTAAAATACTTAATTATGTTGTTTGTTAAATTGAAGAGCCAAATGATCTAAGTACTTTGAGAATTAATGAATTGCACGGAAGCTTGTCCATGAATAAAGGATGTAGGGACCCCAACAGGAGGAACATGTATTGAAAGTGGCTCAGGAAGACTTATCAGGTAGAGGAAGAGGTCTAGGTGTGTTTAGAGGAGGACGTGGCAGAGGTAGAGGGAGACAACCTTTAAACAAATCAATTATTGAATGTTTCAAATGCCATAACTTGGAACACTTTTAATACGAGTGTCTTGATTGGGAAAATAAAGCCAATTATACTGAATTAAAGGAAGAAGATGAGCTCTTGTTGATGTCATATGTAGAGCTTCATCAAACAAAGAGAGAAGAGGCATGGTTCTTTGAATCGAGCTATAATAATAATATGACAGGAAACAAAAAATGGTTCTCAAATTTGGAAGATTTCAGTCTAACAGTAAAGCTTGGGAATGACACGAGAATGGAAGTGGTAGCAAAAGAAAGTATTAATGTACAATTGAATGGTATGACCCATGTAATATTTGATGTTTATTATATTTCTGGGATTAAAAACAATTTGTTAAGCATAGAGAAGGGGTTAGCCATTTTGATTCAGGATGGAACTTGAAAAGTATTCAATCCTAGGAGGTGGTTAATTATGCAAACTGATATGAGTGGGAACATAATGTTTTATTTGTTAGCTTCTATGACACACAAAAATTCTATGTGTTTACAAGTTGAAGTTGTATCAGAAACAAAAGCTCACATGTGGCATTGTTGTTTTGGGCACTTGAATCACAAGGGACTACGAACGCTTTCTTACAAGAAGGTGGTCGTTGGTTTACCCTCTATGAAGTCTCCAAAGAAAATATGGAACTACATGTTTAACTAGCAAGCAACACAGAGAGTCTATACCGAGGAGAAGCTTGTGGAGGGCATCAAAACAACTTCAGCTAGTGCATTCAGATATTTGTGGTCATCTCAAGCCATCTGCAAACAGTGGCAAAAGGTACATCTTAACCTTTATTGATGATTTTACTCGTAAATCATGGGTTTATTTCTTACATGAGAAATAAAAAACTTTTGTTACATTCCAAAATTATAAAGCTTGTGTTAAAAAAAGAGATAGGTGCATACGTAACTTGTTTGAGGACAAATATGGGTGGTGAGTTCACCTCGAACAAGTTTGGAGAGTTTTGTCAATCACATGGCATCAATAGACAATTAACAACATCTTATACTCCTCAACAAAATGGAGTTGCTGAGAGAAAAAGCAGGATGATCAGAATGTTGTTCGATCCATGATAATTGAGAAGAAAGTTCCTAAAGCTTTTTGGCCTGAGGCTGTAAGATGGTGTGTGCATATTCAGAATCGAAGTCCAACAATAGCAGTTGAAAACAAGACTCCAGAAAATGCATGGAGTGGTGAGAAACCAATGGTGGAAAATTTTCGAATTTTCAGATGTGTTGCACATGTCCATGTACCAGATCAAATGAGGAGTAAGTTAGATGATAAGAGCAGAAAATGTATTTTCCTTGAAGTCAGCGATGAGTCCAAGACGTGGAGGTTATATGATCTAGTCTTAAAGAAGATTATCGTTAGCAAGGATGTTGTATTTGAAGAAGAATAATGTTGGGATTGCGGTAGAACAGAGGAAGAAATCAAGCAAAATCTATTAGAATGTGAAGATGAAAACGATAGAAAGAATGACCAGAATGAAGAAGAAAATGGTAGAGTAGATTCAAATAATTCAGGTAGCAGTTCAAATAGCAACCTGATAGATTCACCTTCAAATGAGCCAAATTATAATACACGTGGAGAATTGGTTGAAAGGAGGGGTGTATGGGAAAGACGAGCATCGATGATGATGAATAAGAATTGAATGCAATGATGATGGTGATTGTGAATGATCCATTTACATTTGGAGAAGCAATGAAAAGCATGAAATGGATGGAAGCAATAACTTCAGAAATTGAAGCCATTGAGAGGAATCAAACTTGGGAACTCACTGTGTTGCCTAAAGGTTCCAAACCCATTGGAGTAAAATAGGTTTTCAAAACTAAGCTTAACAAAGATGGGGATGTGGATAAGTTCAAAGCGAGGTTGGTGGCAAAAGGATACGCACAACGCTATGGGGTAGATTACACTAAAGTGCTTGCTCCAGTGGCAAGACTTGACACCATTTGTGTGATACTTGCAATGGCGACTCAATTTAGTTGGGAGGTTTTCCAACTTGATGTGAAGAGTGCTTTTGTTCACAGAGAGCTCGAGGAGGAAGTATTTGTGCAACAACCTGAGGGTTTTATAAAGAAAGGAGAATAAGAGAAAGTCTATAGACTAAATAAAGCATTATATGGCCTTAAACAGGAATTATGGGCTTGGTACAACATAATTGAAGCTTATTTTAGGCGTGAAGGTTTTGAGAGGTGTTCTAGTGAGCACACACTGTTCACAAAGTCGAAATGAGGTAAAATTTTAATAGTAAGTCTTTATGTTGATGACTTGATCTTTACTAGGAATGACACAAGCATGTGTAACGATTTTAAAAATTCAGTGATGTTGGAGTTTAATATGTCTGACTTGGGAAGGATGAAACATTTTCTCGAAGTAGAGGTTAGACAATGTTCAGATGGAATTTTCATTTGTCAAATAAGGTATGTACGAGACGTGTTAGCGAGGTTTGGCATGAAGGATAGTAATGCCGTGAAAAATCCAATAGTGTTAGATACAAAGTTGTCCAAAGACAAGAGTGGAGTTTGAATCGATGAAACTCTATTCAAGCAAGTGGTTAGAAGCCTCATGTATTTGACTGTAATTAGGTCTGACTTGATGTATAGTGTTAGTTTGATAAGTGTGTTCATGTCCAATCCCACTATGTCTCAATGTGTTGCAGCAAAAAGAATTTTAAGGTACTTAAAAGGTACAATTGATCTTGGAATTTTTTATAAGAAAGAAGAAAACAACTTGCGACTCATAGCCTTTACAAACAATGATCATGTTGGCGACTTAGATGATCAGAGACGTACTTAATGACTTATGGGCTTGTATTTATGTATGCCTCGAAAATTTTGAAAGCTTCGAAATAATGAAACTTTCGAAAGTTTCATTGATTTAGAAAGTTTCGAAATAGTGAGGCTTGAAGGAAATGAAACTTTCGAAATTGAGGTCGAAAGTATTAAAGTTTCGAAATAGAGGTTGAAAGATTCGAAATTCATTTTGAAAGTTATGAAATCCATCAAAGTTTCGAAATGTGTTTGTGTTTCCTTTTATTACATTATTTTTTTATTGTTTATAATTTTTTTTAATATTTATATATTGATATGTTGCAGTGTCTAGGATGAGAGGTGTGTTAGGCCAAATTATTCGCAACATTATAAGTGGTGATAGAGGTGATGGTGCAGAGAGAATTCCACTAACAACATCAAATAGACGACGAAACGAAGCAAATCGTCCAATTAGGCAGCGTCGTTGAAGACAAGACATCCATGATGATGTCGTCGAGTCTACTGCACATGCACATATGGAGGAGGATGTCCCTAAGCCTCAGATGGAACATGTTGATGATGATGCTGCACATGCTGGATTCCCCGGAGGACCGTTGGTGAGACATGTGTTGACACAGTATAAGCACCACGTGGCTCGGAGGCTATGGGAAGGAGAGGTATATTTCAATTTATTTAATTTAAGTCTATTTAATTCAAGTGTTTATTGAAATATATTTATTCAATTATTTATTTAAATATATTTAATTAATTATTTATTTAAATTTATATATTCAATTATTAAATTAAGTTTATTTAATTAATTGTTTAGTTAAATTTATTTAATCAATTTATATAAATTAAGTTTATGTAATTAATTGTTTATTTAAATGTATTTATTCAATTATTTACTTAAGTTTATGTAACTAATTGTTTATTTAAATGTATTTATTTAATTATTTATTTAAGTTTATTTATTCAATTATTTATATAAATATATTTAATTAATTAATTACTTTGTAATTACTCGCAGGATCGTGATTCATTAAAAGTTATTACACATGGATTGAAGTTCAAGAAGTTTGCCGAAGTTTCTGCACCACAATCTGTAGAGCATTGGATTCAGGAATCTGTGTTACTACATCTGTTTTCAGCCTACCTCACTATGGCTGATGTTGGTCTGATCTCCACATTTATTGAAAGATGGTACAGGGAGACCAGCTCATTTCATTTTCCAGTTGGAGAGATGATTATTACTTTAGACGACGTCGCGACTCTCCTTCATATCTCACCACATGGTAAATTTTTTAATGCACCTGTAAATATAAACACTAATAATGCTGCAAGAGTTGCACATGAGTACTTAGGTGCAACATGGGAGGAATCTCTAGTTGAGATTAATTTTAATAAATGTGCCCAATATAGATTGCAATGGTTGCGTGATTTATATGCTCGTCTCATTCAAACTAACCAGTTTGAGTGTGCGGCTAGAACATATCTATTGCATTTAGTTGGCAGCATTATTTTCACCGATAAAACACATACGTGTGTGGAGGTGAAATACATTAGTTTATTTATTGATTTAGATCGTTGTCGAGACTATTCGTGGGCTACCGCGGCATTGGTTTTCCTTTATGACAACATGGGAGATGGGGCTGTCCACGACACTCGACAATTGGGAGGTTACATGACCTTTTAACAGGTATATCCATTTATTTAATTATTTTATTTATTAAGTTGTATTATTTTACTTACGTATTTAAATTAAGTATGTATTTTACTTATTATTTATTATGTTACTTATGTTGCAGTGCTGGATTTACGAACACTTCCCTAGGATCTGTAAGCGGGGAGATAGAGATGCGGTTCCTGCACATCTTCCAAGAGCATGTAGGTGAATTCCAAAACATGATGTTGAAGGTGGATTAGTGACCTATCGGCAGAGACTTGATGCTTTGATGCTCGAGGATGTAGTGTTTACACCATATGATGATGATCGAGCTAATCATCCGTTTGAAGAAATTTCGATGTTCTCTGGTTATCTTCGATGTGATGGAGTCTCAGTCCCATATTTGCCAGAGCAATGTCTTCGATAATTTGGTCGTATTTAGTGCATTACGCGTGATGTCTCTTCGAGGCCGAACAATATAGATTGGGTGTGGCAAACTACTATGCAATCATCTGTATCGGTGTTTCGAATGTTATATCATGTTGCGAGTTTTCCTAAAGAGGTCACTCCAGACTATTATGCATGGTACATGACTGTGTCACATCCTCTGATCATTCATCAGTCTACTGCACATGCGAGTACATCATCTGTTGCACATGCGGGTACATCCTCTGATCATCCATCATCTGCTGCACATGCAGGTACATCACCTGCTGCACATGCTAGTCCATCATCTTCTGACCGAGATCGTAGAGCAGCTGAGCTTGTACGTAGAGCCATTAATTTGGTAGCTTCGTTTAGTGAAGTTCATGAGATTTTAAGTGAGTTAAGTCTTTTGTACGATGATTAGTAATTTGAGATATTTTGTGTTATGTGTTATGTACTGTAATTTGAGATATTTTTTATTATGTGTTATGTTTAGTGATTTGAGATATATTGTGTTATGTGTTATGCTAATTCACATTTATTTTAAGTTAATTCATAATAAAAGATATTGAAAATGATAAAACAAGATATTATAATAATCCATAAACAGTGATATACAACATATTCTAATCTTCATTTAATGAAATACAAGATGATCTGATAAATGATGGATCAATGCGTTCTCAATGCTTCATACGTGTTGCATAAGTTACTTCCCAGGTCTTTGCAGTGTCATTACAAAAGCCTTTCCATTTTTGTGACGTAGGTGGCAAAGGACAATCAGACTTCAATTTGATATGAATGAAAAAAGGTTAAAAATTAATTTATCTTAATAATAAATTTTTTAACATTAATTTGATAAACAACACTAAGCATTATTTTTACCTGTATCCAATGATTTTCGTTAACAAATCCAATTGCTAGTAAAGAGTGAACAGAAGTCTCTTTCGATGGTAATTTGTTTAGCGGGAAAAATGTCATATTCAGATTACGAGACAACGACACCAATATGACATTATATAGTGTTGCTATCATGTAACCCAAGTCAGGTAAAGACATCCACTTATCATTTCCTTGAGCACCCAATTCTGATATTTTCAATGAGTTGCGGACTGATTCAACATTGTCATCAAAAACATTGGAATAAACATCTTTATGTAGACCAATCTCTTTATCCAATTGTGATCGAACTAAAGCCCAAGATTCTTCGGTCCAACCTAGCAATGCTGCAATTGCACGAAACCCACAATTTCCATCACCCACAACATCTACTATCTCCTCAATATACGGATGTATATAAGTAGGAAATTGTGTCTTATTATTGTCTTGTAGAATGTTGAGATGATTGAGATGGTTGCCTTGCAGAACGTTGAGACGATTGAGATGGTTGTCTTACCTTTGCAGATTCTTGAGAGGCATCGACATACTCCCAATATGAAGGATCACGAGGAGTATCAAATTCTTTTTTCTTTTTGCCAGCTCCTTTGGTTCTCACTTTCTCTGGTGGTGCAAGTATTGATGTGGTATGTGGAAATACAACTTCACGCACCTTTGCCCTGAATATCCTTTGACTAATAATATCGTGTTTCTTCATGTACGCTTTCATTGCTTCCAACTCTTCAGAAAAGTCATAATCTGACAAAGATTCTTCATCCTCTAATTCATGTTCAATGCTTAAATTTTTCCAAAAAACATGAATGTTATCTAAAGGGATAACACTACCAGATATTTGCAACTTTGCCAACTCACAAGCACATGGTAATCCATGAGTTGTTCTAATTGAGCAACCACATTCTGTTTTGTCAGTACCTACAATCTTCACCATTTGCAACTGTTTGTCAATTTTTTTCCTACATTTTCTTGATACACAGTGATGTAGACTTTGAAAAAATTGTGAATTATACCCGTGCTCAACGTCCTTGATGGTTTTCTAAAAAGAAGAATGAATGATACATATTTGACTCTTCAACATCATATTCACAGCATCCCAACTTTTACACAAATCACCAAAACTAGTTTGAAGCATGTTTTTCAATCTCCAATGAGCAGACTCAACTCTACAAATAAATTAAATAACACAAATTAAAACAAATCACATAAACTAGTAAATCATGTTTTCTAAAACAACACAAATCATATTTTAAAAATACCTGTTAGATGTTGTGTTCCCCAAATGCATCACTCTATTGGTCCAAACCTTGACAAACCTTTCTTTATAAGGTGTTAACCATGAATCTTTCACATAATCAACAAAAAGAATAATATCGGCACACAATAGCTCAAAGTGTTGCAAGTGATGATCATACTCCTCCACACTAGTCGAATATACAATCTTTTTACCATAAATCCATTACTTCTTCTTGTCTATCCTTTTTCACATATTGTTTGTATTTTGCCCCAACATTTTTTTCAATATGAAAACGACATAGCAAATGTATTGAAGTAGGAAACACAACACTAATCGCATTCATCATGGCAAGATCTCTATCAGTCACAATAACTTTAGAAATCAAAGACTCATATTTGAACAGCTTTCTTACCTTTTCAAATGCCCAGATGAAGTTATCTTGTCGCTCTTGTTCCAAATAAGCAAACCCAACTGAAAATGTTAAACTAGTAGATGTGACACCGACAATTTCAAGTAATGGTAACCGATATCTATTTGTTTTGTATGTGCTATCACATATTAAAACAAAATGAAATGTGTTTAACAACTTTATACAATCAGGATGCATCCAAAAAATATCTCTCAAAATATCAGAATTTTCCCGTGTTCTTGTCAAATTTCCTCTCTTCTTCGTTTAAATGCCCCAAATAAGAATGACCAGTTAGAGTATCAAGTAAATCATGATTGTGTGTCCCACAACGAACACTAATTTTTCATACTTCACCGACACTTACTGGTATACATCTGAGAGTAAATGGACAGTTTTCCTTTTGAGAGCAAGTTAATGATGATTTTGATTCTGATTTATATCTTCCACCTCTTTCGCATCCCAAAATCAATTTGTCTTTTCTTCCCCTAATTCCGGTTGCTTTATCTGATCGAATGATAACAATTAAAATTTCATTTTATCTTCCAATGGTTTTTTCCCATTTAAATACAGCTTCTCGAGAGGAAAATACCTACAAAATACGTTTCAAATAAAACATTAACTATATCGCTATAATAAAAATTTAATCGGTGATGAATCATCGTTAGTAATAATAATACTTGATCAGTGATGAATTTTTCTGTAGAATCTATAACATTTTTTGAAGCAGAAACATAAACTCTACTCATACCTAATTTCAAAAATAGTAAAAAATTTAATTAAAAATAATTTTCTAATTTTTTTTCAACTCTTTTTTTATAACATAAATTTTAAATTTAAAAAAAAATTGAAACTTTGGATTTTAACAAATCTTCGAAATGCATTTTTTCAAAACTTTGAAAGATTCGCATATATATATTTCGAAACTTTCATTAAAGGCCAAAGCTTCGAAGCATGTTTTCATTTCGAAAGTTTGAAATGCATCCATAGTTTCATTTAATTTACATTTCGAAAATTTGGTGTTTATTCAAATTTTTGAAAAATTGGATTTGTTTCAAAAAGCTGGGATTTCGAATGTTTTAAAATTACAAAAGTTTCGAATAACTTATTGAAAACCTATTTCAAAGCTTCAAAACTTCCGAATCTTAATTTTTTTTTTCATAATTTTTGAATGTGGGGTGTGAAATTGAAATGGTAATTTTTTTTTTTTTGCTTTTATACAAATTTACATAAGAGTAAAATAGTCTTTAATAAAATATGGGAGATAGCAGGTAAAATGGAGGGGTATGTGGTACAAAACCATAAATTTTTCTCGTCGAGCTAATTTTTAGT
Source organism: Cicer bijugum (assembly GCA_037974875.1). Classification (NCBI taxonomy): domain Eukaryota; kingdom Viridiplantae; phylum Streptophyta; class Magnoliopsida; order Fabales; family Fabaceae; genus Cicer; species Cicer bijugum. Next base: position 1,360,973 of record JBBPBT010000685.1, read on the forward strand.
CTCTCGATATAAACAATAATAATTGGATGAAATTTCACATGACCCATAAGTGTGAACCATCCATAGTTTTGTTGTTCTCACTATTTTCTAGAAGTATTCATGGTAGATTATCCTTCAAATATAGAATATTAGTAAAAATGAGTAAATAAAAATTAAATATATCAACTTTTTATTAATAATATTGTTATTTTTATGTTTATTTTTATTTTTATTTTTATTTTTATTTTTATTTTTATTTTTATTTTTATTTTTATTTTTAGATCTAATGATTCGATAGTCCATACTATATAACTCATGCACCCAACACCTAGTCCACAAGTACTAACGTATTTGTGCTACTTGGCAATCAACCTTTGATGATTCTTCAAAGTTGTGCATCGTTAAGCCACGTTAGTCTTTCACTTTATTTTTCATGAGAAATAAAAACGAAAGAGAAAAATACGTCATTGAAGTAAAGTGTTAAACTATCATTTGTATAAATTAACTATTATAAAATTTATAATCTCTTTTAAAATAAAAAAAAATAAAAAATATAGTGTGAAACATTACAACAAACTTTGACAATAATAATTTCACAAATTATCTTCAATCACTTTCCTACAATTCCAAAGTTTTATCATTTATGTTACCACATACTGTGATTAGTAACTCCTTAAACACAAACTTTCAAGAATACTTTTTGATTAAATACGAGTTTAACGTCAATTAACATTAACAACAAGTAGTCATTGATTGATTGAACTGAGAAAATAGACGATGAAAAAAATTGATCCGACAGTGACACTGTTGAACAAACATTTTGTCTGAAAACCGAAAAGAAAAGATGAGAAACATTTGTAACTTGCACGACTCAAACAATTCATGTTTTTTTCTTTGTAACATTTCATTTGAATCTCAATATATATATAAAAAAAATCTTCTACAATTAACATCTCAAAACAATAAAAATAAAAACACCATTGATGGCACTGCCACACACAATCTCAGCCTTAGCAACAACAACAACACTTTCATCACCAAGAAACAAACCTCCAAAACCATTTCTCTTTTCTTCCTTCACAAAAAAGTCACAATTTTTGACAAAAACAACAAGACCCAGAAACAGAAGGAACTTTTCCGTAACGGTTAGAAGCGTTGCAGCACCTTCTACAACAGTTGAACCCAATCAATCGTACCCAGAAGCTGAAAGGAACGAAATTGATGATGAATTTGGTGATGAGAGTTCGTCTTCGAAGTTTTCATGGAGGGATCATTGGTACCCAGTTTCATTAATCGAAGATCTGAACCCTCGTTTGCCAACACCGTTTCAGCTTTTGGGTCGTGAAATTGTGATTTGGTTTGATAATTCCAATTCTCAATGGGTTGCTTTCGATGATAAATGTCCTCACCGTCTTGCCCCTTTATCTGTAAGTGCAATTTTTTTTGTTGAAGATTCGTCTTTTGAATAAACAATTTAATTAATTTATTAATTAATTATAGCCTAAGTGTGTATCTTATGAGTGCTTATTATGTATAAGCTATTTTTATCACAAAATACAAAATAAAGTGACTATATTTTAATATAAGTTATAAGCTCTTTTGTTTAGCAATCCCCAGGGGCTTGTTAAAGGAAGCTGAAAATATTTGATGTACATGTCATAAACTGTTTTCATAAGCTCTACCAAACAGATTTACAAGTGCTTAAGTTGATAGATAAATTTAATGTATAAAATAAAGTGAATTTGCATTCATATAAACAAAAAGTTGTTTTCATAAGCTGTATTGGAGGACGTATGGAAATAAAATGAGAGCAGCTTATTGACATGTGATATGCTCATTCAAACAATCTCATTAGTGTTTATGTTGGTAGTTGAAGTTAAATAAGCCGATCCAAACAGGCTATAAATTGAAGTTGTTAGACGAACATGGAATAAAGAGGATTTTGTCTGGATTTTGCAGGAAGGAAGGATAGATGAAGGTGGAAATTTGCAGTGTTCTTATCATGGATGGTCTTTTGATGGCTGTGGAACTTGTGTTGTGATCCCTCAGGCTTCACCTGAAGGTCCCGAAGCGCGTGCTGTCCGGTCTCCTAGAGCATGTGCCACTAGGTTTCCTACCATGGTGTCTCAGGGTTTGCTCTTTGTTTGGCCTGATGAGAATGGTTGGGAGAAAGCAAATGCCTCTAAGCCTCCAATGTAATGATTAGTTTAATTATGTCTTTAGTCTAATTAATCCTATTCGTTAAATTATTTATGTTTATTAAACTTGTTGTGATTAACGCAATGAGTGTGACTCAGTTGTTTAACCAGTGTTGAACTTGTGAAACACACTCTTGTTGAGAGGCAAAAAATCTTAAGCGGTGACCTAATCATCCAAGTGAATATTAGTCCCTCATGGGACAAAATGACCTAAATTTGTGAGAATACTTCGTGTCAAATGCCCTAATTAAGAATTGTGTTTGTTAGGTTGCCTGATGACTTTGGAAAACCAGAGTATGCCACGGTGAACATTCAGCGCGATCTGTTCTACGGCTACGATACTCTCATGGAGAATGTCTCTGATCCTTCTCACATTGATTTCGCTCATCACAAGGTACTAATGAGTAGTGACACATTTCAACTTGACTTCTAGGTGTGCAGGATTTTTTATTTTCCAACAGTATGCTTGTTGATAATATTTTATTCTGATATTGATGTAAGTGGATTTTGTTAAATTAAATATACTTAGTGATGTTATGTGGTCCCAAAATTGTTAAGGGAGAGCCTTTTGGTTGGTTCCATTTTTTTATATATTCATTCATTGGAACTGCTGCTTGCTCAGCATATTTTAAAACACTGCGATCAAATTCCTCTCTAGATTTGTTAAATTTATAATAAAAAAATATTAAAAAGTTGAGGAAGGGAAAATTATTATTAATTAAAGTGGCACTAATACCTCATAGACCATTGTAAAATTTATAAATTGATTGTCAACGTTTCTTTTCATTTTGCATACCGGTATGCATTATTTAGTTCTGTTTGTTAGGATTATCCAAATCACTAACATAAATATGATCTCCACTCCATAGGTTACAGGAAGGAGAGATAGAGCCAAGCCTCTTCCATTCAAGATGGATTCACGTGGTTCATGGGGCTTTTCGGGAGCTAATGAAGGGAACCCGCGGATCAGTTCCAAATTTGTTGCACCATGTTATTATATAAACAAGTAAGCCACCAGCGACCTTTGCATTAAAGTAATTTATATATAAATTCTGTTTTTTCCTCCACATGTACATTATTTGATGGACTTCTATGTGAATTTTATGTACTTGTCCATGGCCTAAAAAGAACCGCATTCATGGACAAAACAAAAATTAGAGTCACTTCGACTTTGCAGCTGACAGATAAATAGTAACGAAAATTTCTATAAAAACGACAAATAAAAAAGAACAGATAGAGTATATTTCAAAATGCATTTCAAATTACTATTACTTTATGCTTATATGCTAGACTGCTACTGTTTTCTTTTTTTCATTTGTTGCTGATGAAGCTCAGTAACCAACTAAGTACTATTATTTCAGGGTTGAGATTGAGACCAAACTCCCAATAGTTGGTGACCAGAAATGGGTTGTATGGATATGTTCCTTCAATGTCCCCATGGCACCCGGTAAGACTCGCTCCATTGTTTGCAGTGCTCGGAATTTTTTTCAGTTCACCGTGCCAGGGCCGGCCTGGTGGCAAGTAAGATTCCTATGTTCAATGCTTTTGTTTCCATTTTCTTTGATCAAAGCACATGAATTTTCAGTTCTGCTTAAACTTGACAACAATTATAATTTTAGCCATAACTTGACAGCAATTATTCACTATTCTCATTGAAGAATGATATGTTTCTTTCTATTCAAAATATTTTTATTCTAAGATTTTCTAGTGGATAAAATATTTCCAGGAACAAGCAAATTCTAACGAGTTTCTTGTTCATGTCTCAGGTTGTTCCTAGATGGTATGAACATTGGACCTCAAACAAGGTGTATGATGGAGACATGATTGTCCTTCAAGGTCAAGAGAAAGTTTTTCTCTCAGAAACCGAGCAAGGCGGCGACATTAACAAACAGTACACGAGCCTCACCTTCACACCAACACAGGCTGATCGTTTTGTGTTGGCGTTTAGAAATTGGCTGAGGCGACACGGAAATGGCCAGCCGGAATGGTTCAGCAAGAGCAGTCAGCCGTTGCCTTCAACGGTACTATCAAAACGTCAGGTATAGAAATTTGATGAAGTTATTTAATTTCGATCATATTCCAGTACACCAAAAAATCTTAATTATTTGAGAATCAAAATTATTAGTTTATAATCACACCCTTCTAAACTCATTGAGGCATCTTTAAAAGACATAACCGTGAGGGCAATGCCTCAGAAAAACAGTGCAGCTGACTTCACTTGAGGTCAGAACATTTGCATTATCCACAAAACAAAGAAAAAACACAACTTTGATGATAATATGTCTGTTTTCTTGTAGATGTTGGATAGATTTGAACAGCACACACTAAAGTGTTCATCTTGTAAAGGAGCATATGAGGGATTCCAAACATGGCAGAAAATCCTGATTGGTGCAACAGTTGTGTTTTGCGCAACTTCTGGGATTCCATCTGATACTCAGCTGCGCGTAGTTTTGGCTGGACTTGCGCTTGTCAGCGCAGCCTTAGCTTTTGCCATAAACCAACTGCAAAACAATTTCGTTTTCGTCGATTATGTGCACGCTGATATCGATTGAACATAGTATTCTTCCAAAGGTTTTTAATGACTTATTGTAAACTGTAAATGATAGAGTTGAGGACAAATACCACGTGTATGTCAATATGTGTATATATCAACTTTCATTTTCATCAACAGAGTTCAGATCTACCTTGATGTTAATGATCAAATACAATTGAAAGATAACAGTTTTGTTTTAAGTGGTAATTTTTTCTTTGTTATTTGAGAGTGCTTACTAATAGTTTTGTAAAGCACAATTCTGCTGAACAATATTTTGATTTTTTTAGTTATTCAACTTAAATTTGATGCAGTTTTTCTTTTGAGAGGAAGTTTGATACAATTATTCAACTATATTATTTTTGCCTACTATAATTACTATTAGTCTTCAATCGTATAAGTTTAGAGTTTATTGACTATGTATTCACGATATACATTTTTAAACATATGTAATATCTAAATTTTTGCAGAGATATTTTAAAAGTAAGTATAATAGTGACATATAAAGCTTTTTTACTTTATTAATGGTTAGTAATTAAAACTCATTATTTTTTTTAGTCAATTCTTACTTTTATTTCTATCATTCGCTAATCAATGATTATCATTTTAATATTTCTTTTTTGGGATTTTTAGTGAAATATATTTTTCTCCTCCAAAAATTCTGAAAATAATGTCTTAGTCCCTCTTTTAAAAATCCATGTGTTTCCTTTCCTCAACTATTAAATGTCTTTTTGTAAATAAAAGAACACTTTTAAAATGTCATAGATTACAAACTACAATAAGTACTTTAATATTTAATTTTTCTTTTTGTGTTTTTATTATTTTGTTGTCTTATACAATATTATTTTGTTTGTCATATTAGTACATCATCGTTTTGGTTTTTTATTTTGTTGTCATATTTGATTTGTTCAAGTTGTAATAAGGACCAACATGAAGTATCTACACTAAATTTGAAGACATTTTTCTTACAATTAGATTTGTAACAGGTGGTTTAGTTTGGTTTTCTGAAAAAAATAAATCCAAACCAATGAAATTTACACAGGTTGGTTTGGTTCGATTTTATTTGTTTTTTATAATTGGATCTGAACCAAACTAAATCGATGATATAAAGGTTGGTTCCATTCGGGTGATTGGATTTCAAAAAACAAATGATAAACATTTCATTTTTTTGACAAAAAAGAAATATATATAGAATTTGCAATAACTACAAACTAATAATTTAATTCTCTAAAAGATTAAAACAAAATATGTACTAGCATTACATAATTTGGTTCCCTTAAGCATAATTTAAAATAATATAGTGCAATAACAACTCAAGTTAAAATACAAAACAAGCAGTAGTGTGTCAAATTAAATCAAAATGTAGTTGACTAGATTCTAAATAAAAATTTAAATTACAATGCAAAATAACAACAATTCAAAGTAGACAGTAACGATCTACTTGAATGATAAAATTATGAAGAAAAAAAAATAAACAGTTAGAAATTATAATATGAAATTTATTTTCTACTTAAACAGATCAAATTAAATATAACTTTAGATTGCATTCTTCATTCATGTCATGTCATATGTATTAACTTCAACACTAGTAATTTGTAATCCAACAATTTCTAAAAATTGAAACATAAAATCAACAATAAATTAGTTTGATAATATAATGAAATATAATAACAAAGTGAACCAAAATGAGAGTTGAATTACAAATCAACTTTCATACTTGCTTCAAGTTGTTGCACTTCATCCATTTGTGCTCTTAAATCAATTACATTTGATTTTCTTATCCAATTTTGGGTACAAATCAAAGCTTCAACTATAATGGAACTCAAACTACTAAAAAATGAATAAGTACACAACCTCATGTACTAAATACAGACTATTGTAGACACTGGAATAGCCAACATATCTCTAGCTAAGCGGGAAAGGACATAATAATTTTTAGATTTCTCTTTACACCACTGTAAAATATGAAAATAATTTTTGCTATCTTCAACATCAGCCTCAATATACATATTCAACTCACTATTTTGCACATTTGTTTATTTTTTGTTCGTACTCAATTTAAATGCAATATCCCAATCAACATCATCAAGAGACTGATTTGTGTTAGCTTGTGTACCAATTCTTGAGGCTACATTACTAGACTCACTTTCATCACTAGGAATGGGATATTCCATCACATAATGATCAAAAAAATTCTTGACAAGATCTTTTAATACTTTCAACATATCTTCGCTCTTATCAATGTCTTACATCTTAGTAAAACAAAATTCAATATATTCATACTTATACCTCAATGGAGAGAAACAAATTGTGAAAGTAAAAAACCGAGTCGAGGTTACGACGGTGAGAAACGGTCGAGAGAGAAAAAATGAAGGAGTTGTGAGAGAAACAGAGAGCAATGAGAGAAATGGTCGTGGATTGTCGCGACGAGGAGAGAAATAGATAGCAAGGTGAAAGACGGCGATGTGAGCGACGCAATTTCAACGAATGAGTTGTGGGTGGCGAGGTGGGAACTAAGGAAGATGATACGAGACTGTCCATACTAGTAAGTGTGAGTGAATGAGAGGTTACAGACTGTGTTTGTGTGAGGATATCACTAGGGTTTGGAATTGAGCTTAATGGGTGACGAGTATGATTGTTGTATAAAAAAAAAAGTTTTTTATTGGGTCAGATTTTTATGTAAAAAATAAATATACAAAAAAAAAATATGAATAGTGTTGGTTGGGTTTGGTTCAGTTTTTATTGGTTTTCAAAACTAAAATCCAATATCCAAACTAATAATCTTTAGTTTACATTCATTTGGTTTGGTTTTTTTACCCGAACAAAAAATAACACACTCTCGATTGACCAATTATGACTTGTATTTGTTGGTTGCCATAATATTTTCACTTCTTATTTCATTCCATTTGTGTATTTTCTTTCACTTAATTGTAGAATTTTCTAAAGTTTTCCTTCAATTTCTTACTAGTTTGTTAAGAAATTTACACTAGGCACAAGATCCGGGTTAAACATCAAGGATTCATAAGAGATTTAAACACACATTTCAACCTAAAACCTTAAGGCATTAGGTTTATGGGTCATTTTCCTTATATATCCAATATTTCCTCAATTTCTAGTCCATGTAGGACTAATCACTCATAATTGAATTCCAAACAATTTTTACCAATTTGAATAAATAAATATACGTTTTTTATTATAAAAAAAGAAACATGTAATTTTTTTGGTACAGGAAAACATATATTTTAAAGAGGATATTAAAACAAAATTTTATTTTATGTATTTTTTTATGGAAAGAAAACTAAACCTAAGGATAAGTAAAGCACTATAAAATATTATTATTTTGCTTAGAATTCAAACTTGAATGCTCAATTCCTCTTTTAGTGATGCTTATTAACCACATGAATCAATCACTTAATCAAACAATGATTTTACTTACTTTTGAAAGAGTAGTCTAGTAGTTTGGTTAACTTATTGAAAGAGTTAATGCAAAAAGTCTGAAATTTTATATTTTAAAAGTGGAATCAAAACATCAACTTAACAAAATCTCCAAAATATGTTTTTAACGATTTTAAATTACACTAACCAAGACGAAACAATAATTCAATCTCTCAAATAATTGAGTCGTTGAAAATACCAATTCATAATTAAATCAATTAACCTAGACAATTTGTTTTTTAAAATATGTGACCGATTGAAACTAATTATAATAATTTTTACAAAAATTAGTCATTTAATTTACAAAAATGATCGAAAT
>JBBPBT010000685.1:1387257-1405171 GCA_037974875.1 Cicer bijugum
TTATTAATTACTATATATATATATATATATATATATATTATTACATTTTAGGTTTCCAAGAGTAAATGAGGCATACATTTTCTCATCTTATTTTTTAGTTTTAACTCAGTTTTTATCATCAAGCAAAAAAAACTCAATTTCGTTCATATAATAAAATTTACACTTAAGAAAAATAATATATGATAAAGTGACAAATTGAAGTATTATATTTTATTAGCTTATCAAATAATATATTAAGACAATAAAGATACAGTTGTTTATCTTATTTTATTTCAGAAACAAATTCTTAGTTATATTAATGGATGTATTGAGTAAAAAAAATTTATGTATTGCTTGCGTATTGCAAGCACATCGAATCCATGATGCTTGGATAACAGTGAACAATTCTTCGAGGATTGAATTTATTTTTGACTTTTATATCAATATATCCTTTTTATTTTTAAACTTTCTCAATCTGCCACTGTTTGAAAAAAATTTTCCAAAATGCTACACTTTTTAAACTCAACAGAAAGTCTCTCCTTGGGGAAGCAACCTCCCAAAGGCATGACACGTTTTTTGATTTTTTTTTTTTTTGAAAAGTTGTTTATTCTTATTATTAATTTTATTATTTAATAAATTAAATATATTAATAAATTTGTAAATAAAGTTTAAACTTTAATTATTATTATTATAATAAATTATTATTATACATATAATTAAAAATTAATATAATTAAATTAAATAATTTAATGATTTAAAAAATAAAGTAGTAATAATAAATTAAAAAATACATTAATAAATTATATATATAATAATAAAGCCTCTGGATTTAGTATGCCTACCTATCGATACTACCGCAGAGAAATCGGCATACTAAATCCGGAGGCTTTGAAATGGTTAGACAATATACCTCGTGGATTCAAGCATTCGATGGAGGTAGTCGTTGGGGTCAGATGACAATCAACCTTGTGGAGTCAATGAATGCAGTATTAAAAGACCCACGAAACCTTCCCATAACTGCTTTGGTCCAATCAACTTATTTTAAAACAGGGACATTGTTTCCAACCATGGGAAAACGACACGCATCAATTTTAGCTTCTGATCAGGTATACACAGAAGCTTGCATAAATTTTATGAAATTGGAAATAAGTAAATCCAATAGTCATATGGTGAATAGTTTTGACCGGAACAACCATACTTTCATGGTGCACGAGACACTGGTTCCAATAGAAGGGCGACCAATTGGTCATTTCAGTGTAAACCTTTCTAACAAGTGGTGCGATTGTAGAATATATCAAGCTAAACATATGCCTTGTTCACATGTCATAGCAGCATGTTCTAACATTAAATATAATTATTGGAGTCTTATACCTGATGTGTATAAGGTGGAAACGGTACTAAAAGTCTATGATGAAGTGTTCCAACCCATACCAAACAAAGGATATTGACCACAATATGAAGGTGTTAAGGTGTGTCACAATCCACTAATGGGGAGTACCAAGAAAATGCGGATTATGTCGGGTCTCTGGTGATACTAGAAAACATTGTCCAAACGCTGCTGGCACATCCACTCAAAATTGATGTATTTTTATTATTAATTTAATGTATTTCATGTATTTTAATTTTCATGTTAGTAATATAAATTTTTTTTCATTTAATTGTTATTATTATTTAATTTTTATTTTATTTTATTTTATTTTATTTATTTATTTTGAAAATTATAATATAATATATATAATTTATAATATAATTTTAAATATAATAATTTTTAATTATAAGTATAATAATTATTTATTATCATAATAACAATAATAAAAATATAACATTTATTTATAATTTATTAATGTATTTTTTAATTTATTATTACTATTTTTATTTTTTAAATCATTAAATTATTTAATTTAATTATATTAATTTTTAATTATATGTATAATAATTTATTATAATAATAATAATAATTAAAGTTTAAACTTTATTTACAAATTTATTAATATATTTAATTTATTAAATAATAAAATTAATAATAATAATAATAATAAACAACTTTTCAAAAAAAAAAATCAAAAAACGTGTCATGCCTTTGGGAGGTCGCTTCCCTAGGGAGAGGCTTCCTCTTAAGGAGGTCACTTCTCTAGGGAAAGACTTCCTGTTGAGTTTATAAAATGTGACATTTTGGGAAATTTTTTCCAAACAGTGGCAAATTGGAAAAGTTTGAAAATAAAAAGGATATATTGATACAAAAGTCTTTATTTTTGTGCAATTATTATTGAATTGAATAATGAAAACGAAACTACATAATTAATGAATGTACATTATAACAACTTGCAAATAGTGTATTTATAAATTTGAAGCATAATAAATATAGGTTAGCGTAGTTTGTACGTGGACCGTATAAAAGATTATTAGGTTGAAATTAGAGATGAAGATGAGTAGTGACAGGTGAATGTGATGATTTTTATTTATTTATGCGGGTAACTGAAAAAGTGGAAAAATCTAATGTACGTGAGTTAAAAAAAAAAAAAAAAAGTTGAAAAAGAAAGGTTGGTATTAACTAACGTACAGAGTCGATTTCATATGAATACTCTGTTTTGCTTAGACAATTAGGCGAACCAAAGTGAGTTACATTAACTCAATTAAGCAAAGTGGGATTTGCACGTTAAAAGTATGTCATCCCTTTATAAAGAAAACTAATGTACTAATCTATTTGGAATGATTAATGATTCGTGTGGCTTTCAAGCAATCCCCATATAAACTAACATATGCTCTGCTTTCTTCATTTTCCTCTACAATAATAATAATAATAATAATAATAATAATAATAATAATAATAATAGAAAATTTATTGTATTTTTGTTGTGAGTGTTGGATTCAAGCAAAATACATTTTAGATAAATATAATTTTATAAAATTATATTTAATTAAAAATGTATTCAAGTAAATTTATTTATTCATATTTTTAAACATTTATGTGAAATTAATGTTATAGGGTAAGTGAAATGTAGAAACAAATGTTTACAAATATGAATTGTTAAATTTTATTTTTAGAAAGTATAAATTCTAATTTCTTTTTAATGTCAAATTATTAACGAGTACATAAATAATATAAAGTACTAATATTATATTAAATTATCCTTTCAAAAGAATTTATTAAATCATGAAAATATTTTTATTTATATATATATGACTGCAAATCAACTTTTATTGTTGTTTGCGTTTGAAATATATATAAGGCCATAATTTTAAGACAATCAATTTTACTGTTGGTTGAACATGTTGGTTGAATTTTCAAATTACATTTACATGGAATGCATGTCAATTTTTTGTAACCATATAATTGGTGCAAAATATTTATCAATTTTGTTCATGAAATATCTTTAATTGGAATTTTAGTGGGGTCCTCCCTTTTATGATCTTTTTTTTTTCTCTCTATTCATAAGATTCTCAATTTCTTGTTTAAGATATTTGAATTCACTTTTTCATTAGCATGTTCTAATAAATGTATATGTTAAATTGCGGTGACGGTAGCATACTCCCTTCAAAATGAAGAGTTATAAACAAAAGCAAAAACTAATTAATTATACATGTTAAAAAAGATAGATAACTATATTTAATATATATAATTTCAATAAAAATAAAGTTTATGTTGCCAAAAAAATAAAACTAAATTCATTACCTAAATAAATCTCGATAAATAATAAATTAAATAATTAAAAATTAATTTAAATGATGAATATTTTTAAAAGTATTATCATTAAATAAAAGAGAGGTTATTTTTATTTGCTTATATTTTATTTGAAATATATGCATTAATTTGAATATATGTTTTTCATAAAACAAGTACTTGAACTCTTTTCACAAAACAATACGAACTTTAATTATAACTGTTCATAGAGAAGGAGTATGCTCTTTTTAATTATTTATTTATAAATGCTTTTATTATCTTTGATCAGATAAACTTAATCTTGTGCTTAAATTAAGACGGGTGGGTGGAATAACTCAATTGATTTGAGTTAATAATTAAGGAAGGAGAAGATTTGAGTTTAATTTTGGTCCTTCAAAAAAAAAAATCTGCTAAAAGATAAATTGAGCTAACAGCTCAAATGCAATATTTGCAGTGTTAATGATTTTGTTTTTCAAACGAAATTCCGATGCAAATATTTTTTATTATGTATTTAATTATAACACTGATAATATTAATATTTAACAAAAATAATTTTGTAGAAAATAATATATATATTTTTAATCTTTACAAAATGAATCTTTCATTCTAGAAGAGTATAACTGTATAAGTAATTTATTTGACTTCTATATAGAGAAGTCTTTATTCAGTTGTTGGCTTCATAATCAACAATTTCGATTTTCGTCCTAAATCATCATTATGTTGCAAAAATATACTTCACGCTTTGCTATGAGATAATTTATTCCCTGTGTGCGTGCGCATGTAATGTAAAATGGACCAATACTTATGGTAATGTCACTTGAGATCTTTGTTTGGTTGCAACTTGCAACTTTAATAATTTGTCTGGGATATAAAATATTCTCTCCAATTTTAATTATAAAGAGAAATAAAAAATTATCAATGCTAATAATTCATTTATTTATTATTATTATTATTTGAATGTTTTTACAAATATATTAATGATATAAAAAAATGTGAGATATTAAATATGTTTACTAAAATTTAAAAGGTAAATATTAAATAAATTTTAAAAGTTACAATTTTTTTTACAATCGAGACAAAAAAAATCTCTAATTTTTTATTTTTATAATTGAGATTAGAGTGAAATTGATTGGAAATGGGATGAAAAAGGACAACGATTCTTAGCGTAGCAAATTGAATGTGGTAAGTTGTGTTGTGTGAGGCACGTAATGTGATGAGAATTTAGGATCTGATGCTACCATAACCTGCTTGCTACTCACTCTCATTACCATGCATATATAAATTGTTCAACTTTTTTTTATAAAGTATAGAAATTTATTAAGAATAGAAAATTTGTCGATATAGAAGGATAAGTAGTGGATCAGAAAGTATAGCATTCTCCTTTATCTCATTTTGTACTCAATTGGAGGAAAATAATAATATGAAATTGCAGCCTTGGACCATGCTACAATAGTATTTAATTTTTAATATTCTGAAAGACGTAGTAACTTGAATAAATATTGTTCTGTTATTCTTCTGAAAACCATGTATGCATAATTTGCGTTAAGAAAATAAACAAAAGTTGAGTCAAAGGCACACACACCATCATGAACTAAGAGGGAATTATACGGAGAACCCACCAAATGAAAATGAAAGAAAATTACAAATTAAGAAAATTACTAAGAAAGGTCAAAAGTACGTTTTATTAGCAAAAAAGTTCATCTTATGAAGTAAAAATCAGTTTATCTTTTCCATTCATTTAGGTATTTTGGTAATGAAAAATTAAATAGTTAAAAAGTTATATCCTATCAAAAGTAACAATAAGATTTTCAAAATATATATAAGGACAATAGTATAAACATTTGAGTTATACTTGTCAATAATTCATTATCCATCTCGAGATTTTTAGTGTATTATAATCGAGACTCATCGAACATTAAATATAAGTTCCAACAACGATTCAAATCCAAATTTAATATATTATAAGAGTTTAATTTCTTTTATTAGATTTAACGTCGATCGATATATAAATTTTAATTTTATATAATAGTGTATAAATAAATAAATAAAATAAGAAAAAATTGGTGTCCACTAACTCTAAATCCACTTTAAATCTTTAATATTTCATATTTCACCAAGTAATATTTCACCAAGTAAGTGAAGCTCGTGAACCACTCATGAAAACAAACAAGTTGATTGCACCTAAAGCCCTTTTAAGTGGAACTGATCTCTTGTAAATGAATGAATAATTAAATAGATTTTATTTTTGGTATTTTAGTTTACTTTAGTCAGCAAGAAACCAACGGTTTCTGAAAACAAAAAGCTTTCCTGTTATCCACAACGATTCCATTAATTAATCAAATGCCAATCCCATTCAGTCCAAGACAGTGACATGCCCAAAAGATTTAGTTTGGGAAAAATTATACTTTGATTCCTTTTTATTTACATATAACACTTAGATTTTATTTAAATGAAAATGTTATTACATATTAATTAGTTGTTTTATTATTTTAGGTTTAGGGTTAATTAGTTATTTTAGTAAGATTGTCATTGGCGATTTAATATTAATGACTGTTTACTCTTTTATGGTATGCTATTTCGTGTGAAAACAGGATAAAATGGCATGGATTTTGTAGAATTTATACAAATCGAACTCATTCTATATAATATGTAAATTTATTAGTCACAATCAGGTTCATGTAAATTTAAATTACTATAAGTGATTTAGTTCAACTAAAAAATAACAATATTGATAGACTTAATATCATATTCATGTTTTGAATTTAAAAAATTCTCATTCTGATTTTGAATTTAAATTTTTTTAATATTTTCTCTTGGGATAAGAAAAATCTACTGCAGATCAAGTGGGGCATGCACATACGCTTGCATTCTAAGTCCAACCACCAACTATAAAAGGTAGTCACTAGCTAGATAGTTAAAAAATAAAAAATTCTGGCATTGTAGTGGTTACTAATAATTATGTGTTAGTTCCAAAAGTACTCTAAATATGAACCTCAATTTATATATTAGAAGGACAAAAAAAATTCATAATTAAAAAGGTGTAGAATCATCACCCCCTGCAACTTTAGTTAGTTTTCTATAAAAACAAAATTTCAGTTAATTTTATTTCTCGTTAGGCAGAAGTCAATTCATGTTTATTCTTAGACTATAGAAATTCAGAATCTTTAGCCAATCTCACTATTGGGCCACCTCTGTAAGCCAGTTGGGCTTGGAGCTCTTGCCTTTGGCACAAAAAAAGTTGCTAATTTTCACCCGCCTAAGCTACTAAAAATATTTCATGTTTCTGGAAGTGCACTTTCAGATTACACAATGACTTTTTCGCATAACCCCAACCGAATATATGAACATTTAGACACAAACACCCTGCTTTTGCACTTGAGCCATTATAGCTAACCAGGAACACAAGTATTACAGAATATCAACATAGGTTCTTTCACAAGCAGGCAACAAGAACTACATCAGAAATTAAATTTTATTTGGGAGTGTAAACACCTGACTGCATGATGAATCTCTCTGGTAAAAGACTAACATACCGTTTACACACTCATCTAGGACATTAAGCTTCATAGTTTACATTGCTAACTGAAGAAAGCAAATAATAGTAAGCCATCAAGCTTCATAAAACAAGGGTAACTGAAGAAATCAAATATCAGATAATATAACACTGCTGGTACAAAAGCATTCGAAGCATTTATAGTGGAGTCAAGCCAACCACACCTGCAAATAAACAAGCAGAATAGACACATTACCATAGAGGAGAAACATAGTGTATGATGCACAAATATTTGAATATGAACACTAAAAAGATTGCAGACATATAAAATCAGCTATAACTTTTGAGAACTGGATTATTGGATAAATGTAAGGAAAGGGAAAAACAACTTTAAAGTTGTAAGGAAAATAGCTCTGTAAGTGGAGTAACCTCTAGATTTTTCTTAAATCATTTCTTGGTAATAATTCTAATCCACCAAGTCCCTATTTATATTAAAACATAAATGGTATATTTTAACAAATATACGGATGACTCACAATAATAGGGCTATCTAGATCCTTCTAGATATTGATGACCCATAACCTAAAATACTTTAAAGAGCTTGGGCCTAAATCTATTCTATTTGGATCATAACAATAAACGTAACAATTTCACCCTGACACACGTGTAGCCACCCTGCACAGAGCAGATTTAACCCCTTATCTAAATTAACTTTAAGCTCGTATTATTTATTAATAAAGTAAGTTATATCAACTTGATATGCTTAACAATTATTCTTGATATGCTATTTTGCTTATATGAAATAAAACAAAAAATTTAAGACATAAACTATTGTATGAACATATCTTCAAATATAAAAAAGGGTCACATAGGTGATGCAGGTTTTCATATTGTTCTTGCAAGGCAGGTTAGGATTTTAACAGTAAGGACGTTTTGACTAAAAACATGCTCTTATGGTCTATCCACTGTATTGCCATGCCTACCTTAGAATGGGCATTTTAACGGCCAGTAGATGACAATAAATAAGTGCTTCTATAGCATTTTAACGCCAAAAAAAATGTTGAGACAAATTGCATGTTCAACAGAAAGTGTATGCTTGTATAAGTTTAAATACAATCACTAAAGCTGGAAAAGACTGTAATTTAAGTGTAAACTTATACCTTTGCAAATTCATTTTGACAGTTTAGAAGCATTTTTTTTACAGGTTACAAGTTTAAATGTATTCAAGCTTGTGATTTCACTTTTAATTTTTAAATATATTGAGACCATTCAACACAAAATTCGTCAAATATAATATCAAGCCAATATCATATGATATCATTGCCACAGGTCTACAAGCATATATGCAAAAAGTTATTCTAGACCTCCAGTCATCATTTCTCAACAACCATTCATGTCAGCCTAACATTTGGCAAAGTATACATCTCATTATGAAAATAAGCCATCTGTTCAATTTAGCAGCAGATAGTGCTCATCTGCTATAGATCGATACCCAGTTTACTCACAGGCTTTAATGCACAACTCTTGAGAATTATATGTATGTATGGAGCTTGCTTCTAATCATATCAAAACTGTGCATTACTTATTGGAACCAGTTTTTAGAGAAGTCATTGTACTTTGTATCGAGAATGAAAATAAATCACTAAGTTACAGAAACTGTTCATCTTCAAAAATTGAAGCGAAGTGCAAATTAAGTAACATAGTCATATATGCATCGAAGAATCAATGTTTTCTACTTACCACAAGCTAATCTTCCACCAGCATTTCCAGTGGTCAAACTAAGTTCATGTCCACCTGCAAAAGTATAAGTAGATGCAGATGAGACCAAAGTAAAATACTTCAGTTGTTATTAACACATCATACTCGATATACAAGACTATAATCATAACATGAGACATAAAATGTTAGTAAGAACATCAACAACCAATTTCATTCACATGTTATTTAATGCTCCCCTGTGATAAGTACACATTCAACTACTGTTTATTAAGGTTATACAGGTGCTGAAGCTTGTGACAGTACGATTTTCATCTACAGCATAGAATCGTATGGCAAATATAAATAAATATTTAAAATGGAAGAGCTAACCTTTTCCAAGGTCATCTTGAAGTTCATGAACCACTAAGGCTCTCCCAACGACTGAATTGGGGCCAGTGAGTGGTATCTGCATGATTTCGTCAAACAACACAGTTAGCCACTTTCACAAAGAATCATACTCTTAAGAAAGTAACTCAGAATTCAGACTCACAGGCATAAGAACCACGGATTGAAATAACTATCATATCAAAATAAAAAATAACATAGAGCACCTGATTGTCAACGATTGTTGTCTCTGCAACGCCTGTGTTTGAAAAAAATTACAAAGTGATACATAAAGAGGTCTAGAAAGCATTTCAAAGCAAAAGAAAGGAAACAGCAAGTATTACCATCGGCATTAGCAACTATGTTTCCCAGGTCACCCGCATGACGGATTTCATCTTCAGGAGCACCATGAGTCAAATTTTTAGGATTAAAATGTGGTCCTAAATAAGAGATTCAAGAAGCAAACAATCCAAACTTCTTCAATCAAACTAAACCATACCAACAAAGATAAGATACAAAAAAATGGAAACTAAGGACAGGCTGCCTTACCTGTCGAGATACACCCATTTGTTGTATCACCATACTCATGCTGCAAGATCAACAATACATATTATAGAGCCACATTAATAAATAAATAAAGAATTTTGAAGGAAATGGCGTGAAGTAAAACTCACAAGGTGAAAACCATGAAGCCCTGGAGTAAGGCCAGTGATACGAACATTAACTGTTGTTGGACCTATATTGGTCACACAAATAGCTACTAGTTAATTCAATTCAGCTCACAAAGAACTAATCATTAGTCATTACATTACCGCATACTTAAGATAACTACACCTAATTAAAAACCATAGCTCTAAATTGTGGTATGCAGCTGTATAAAGTTTTAGAGATTTCAGCAACAGCATGCAACCTTCTTTTTTTTTTTAAAGCAACGGCATTACAATCTTAATTGTAGAGTTATAGTTGCATCTATCCATATTTAACAGCGTATTATGATTCCGCGGATACCAAAATCGAAAACCATGTTAACAACCAAGTTTACTTGAAGAATACAATTATTTTATTTATCCAAAACAGCAAGGATTTAGTGTGTTATTATTTACAAGGCTAAGTTCAATTATTCTGGTTATGAAGCATTAAATTCATTTCCATTTTCAGTAACAAAAAAACCCAAACTAGTTTTGAAAATTAATGAAATGGAAATTTTATAAAGAGAAGAGGAGTCACCGTCATCTTCTTGACTGAGAGTAACGACACCTTCGACAGCGGAGTTACCCTTTAGAACGGCGACGGCTTTCTTGGCAGCAGCAACGACAGTGAGAGGCTTGAAATTTGAGGGTGAAAGAGTTGGAAATTGGGGAGAGAGCTTAAGAGAGACGCCGGATAAGGATGATCGGAGAAGAGTTTGAGAAGAGAGTGGTGAAGGTGAAACCAGAGTTTGAGAAGAAGCCATCGCTATCTGCATTGTGATATGGAGATTAGGTGTTTGTGATAATGCAACAGAGAATGTGTGAGTCAAAATCACACACACTTTCTACTTTCTACCCTTTCTCTATCTATCTACACACTTCTCTATTGTTTTTGTTTTTTCAATTTTTTTTTTGTCTGCTTCTTAGATTTGGATTGATAATTGATATTGATATTGATATTGTTGTGTTGGTTGAATATGTAAATACAGAAGATATAGATAATTAATTGAAGCAAAAAGTAAAATAAATAAGAATTGATATTGTGCATTATTTATATGCAGAGAAAAAATATTAAGATGGTTAAATGTTTTTTTTTTATCGTTATAAACAATCATCAATTTAACGTATCTCATGTGTTGGTACTAGACTAATAATAAGTTTGATTCTAATAAATTTTGATGATATAGATTATGATTGAAATAATAATTGTTCTTTAGTAATACGTAGAGATCATTTTTTTTTATCACAATAGGCAGAGATGATAAGTTTAAAGGATTTTTTTTTAGAACAATATAATTTCATTAAATTGAAGTCGGAAAATAGTCATCATTAGAGAATACAAGTGAGGGATAATGGTCACTAATAGGGACATCCTCATCAAAATTTTGAACTCACTTTTGTCTACTAAGGTATCTAACATTTGACAGAATTAAAAAAAAAAAAAATAAAAAGACATAAGGTCAATACAATCCTTGATTACATGATCAACTACCACTAGGATAGAATTACATTGATACAATTAACTACAATTTTAGCATATGAAGCGAGAGAGAACATGTCATTTGATCATTTGATCTTTTTCCAAATTGTGATCTATGACAAATGAGAAGATTGCCTTCTTTGATATTCCAAAGGGAACTGGAAACCCAAGGTATGTATGTTGACTAAGCCTCCACTGTCTTAACTCCTATCATTTCATAGATCATGTTTTTGTCTTCTGTTGGCACATTTGAGCTAAAGGAGGCTTAGTTGACCATTGATTAGGAATTGGTGAGAGATCGAGGACACACACTGCATAATCACATCCACTAAGCTGCTTGGATAACCAATAGATCACAAAACACCATCCACAAACTTCCACCCGATCCTATCATAGGCCTTTGACATTTGTCCAACTTTAATATAAATAGATACAGTGAAATATTTGTTTGATAAGTTTGAAAGTTGTGGATGGTTTGGTTGATAAGTTGGATGGAACGTCACAGACTACTCATAAGCTTAAAAGTGAGTGTTATGAACAAAGTCGATAAGCTCAAAATTAAGCATCACCCTCGAATGAATGATTCAAGAACCAAATTCAAGTTGATTATGGAATAGAGTCTAAATTTGAATTTTGTTTAAGCTTTAATTCTCATTTCGCGATAGACTTGATTGTTTGAGGTGTTTTTGATGTGATAAAAAAACTTCAAGAGTAATTTACAACTCGTATTTGAAGCACGAAAGTACTCTTTATCATAACAAAATGAACTTTGAATTTACTATAAAATTCTAAGAGACATAATTAAATTTAGCCTTCTTCAAACTAATTATGGAATGAGAACTCAATTTGAATTTTGTTTAAGCTTTAATTCTTATTTGGTGATAGGCTTAATTGTTTATTTTGGCTATAATTTGAGGTGTTCTTGATGTGATAAAAATGCTTCAAGAATTATCTACAACTCGAATTTGAAGCACCAAAGTTCCCTCTATCGTGACAAAACTAGACTTCAAATTTAGTACGAAATTATAAGAAAAATAAAAGTTTAGTCTTCTTCATTTATAGATAGTCATATAACCCTTCATTTGAAATCATTCAAAGTTTAAAGAAATTTATTAGTAAGTGTGAGTTGAGTATGACTCTTCTTTGGATTTATGGGTGAATTTTGTTTTGATTCTTATAAAAAAAATCATTTATATCTTTTTGATGAATCTTCACCTTAACTTATCATCTCCCTCTCAAGAATGCAACATCTTCTATTAGTATCTTTCTAATTTCATTTTATTATTAAATTTATAAATTTTGTCGTTAATTTGGATCCTTTTTATTTCTTATTTTAATTTGTTTGTTTATTTTGACTTTTCATCTTCTTCCTCTAGTTTATCATGTGTTTGTATACGTGAGCAATACTTATTTTATTTTAAACTATTTATCTAAGATTTTAATCTTAACAAATATAAAGGATCTCTTAGATCAATTATATTTTGTATTGACATCTATATAATTATGTCTTTGACGTGTGAGAATAATACTATGAAAAGAGACTAAAAGAAATGTCGAAGAAACAATAAATATTAACATTTATGTCTTAATTTTCAATTTTTTAAAATTCTAATAATTTAAAATTTAATTGAAAAATATTAAAAAATTATTTCACGAAGAATTAAATTCACAAGCAATGTCATCGAATAAATAAATAAATGTATAATGAAAGTATATGAGTTTAGAAAATATATTTGGGGGCAACAATTGTAATTGTGATACAAGAAGTCTTTGGAGGAGGTAGTTTTCAATTAAATTAATCTTATGACCCTTATAGAAAAACAGAGGCATCAATACAAACAGGGTAAAGTGTTGGTAGAGTTTGATTCCTCTTTAGTTCTGCGCACACTATTGGCCGATAATAATGGCTCAAATTAAAGATTTATGTGTCACTCATGCTCATACCTAACCACCGTCCACATTTATGAATATTACTCATCATAACCTATCTATTATAATCTTAATTAGATTACTACATTACACTATTCACTCCTAATAAAATATAAGTAAAAAATTATCAAAGAAATTTAAAAGTATTTGATCTAAAATTTAGTCACACTCGAAAAGAAGGTGTGAATTCAAAGCCTTGGTTTAGAAAAGCGTCAATCACCCATAGCTTTAAATTGGACAGATTCATTTCTGGTTCAGATTCTTTCATCTGTTTTCAACAAAGTATACATTATAAAGAATTAGTAGATATAATTGATAACACACATAAATTGAAAGAAAAAATATAACTAAATAATAAAAAATAAGATTATAAATTTAATTAAATATATTTTTAATTTTTATAAAAATAAATTTTATTTCTTTAAAATACTTTATCATCATTTTAATCCTACAAATTACAAAATTGTACATTTTTAATTTCTATAGATAAACTAAAAACATACAATTTTATAATTTGTAAGGACTAAGACGTAAATGCATGAACTAAAGAAAAATTAATTGAAACATAGATTATAAGATTTGATAAATAGTACAAAGAAACATCTTACATTCAATGAAAATGTAAGTAGAAAATTGTCAGAAACAGTGGCCAAGTTTGAATTCTGAACATTGAAGCCTCTCAAAGATTCAAGAGATTTGTATAATGAAGCAGCCACCCTTTGTCCCTTATTGCACACTATTTTAACATAAAACCCTCTTTCATCCACTTGAAACATATCCATCTACACAAAAGCCACATTCAAATATGTTACAAATTACACTAATATCTTTGTGTATAAGTTAATGGAGTTTTTATCAAACAAACCTGGACAATCTTCTTGCAAATTGAACCATTATTGTTACTGAATTGAATTCTTTTGGAGCTTTCAATTGATCCTTGATGAGATTTGGACACTGCTAAGGATGCTTCAAGTCCTGCAACCTCAGATTTAAGCTTCTTGGATTGTGATTTAAGTTCATACATATATGAAACTGCATCTCCAATGATAGAAGCCTTATCCATCTATGCATATAATCAATTCATATAATATAAGTTAAATTTATACTTAAAATCTCAAATGTAAAACATGTTAAAATTAATTCATCATATTTAAATTATAAAAATACTTATATGAAATATTTACTATTTTAACTTTATTAACAATAAATTTAATATTCAGTTAGACTCAACGCAAATTTTAAGATATTGATGTGTACCTTAGTTATATTGGGAACCAAAGAACGCAATGCGTAAAGCTTCTCCTTCATTCGTACTCTTCGCCTTCGCTCGGAAATCAAAGTCTTGGATCGATCGGTTTTTGAACTTGGCTTAGTATCAACACTTGTAGTTGTTGTTGGAGAATTATCACCATCATCGTTTTCTTCTCCTATTTCCCTTTTGGATTCTCCATCAAAACAAGAGAAAGAGCTAAGTGAAGAAGTTGGATCAAAAGGGGTGACATAATTATTATTAATATTATTGTTATTGCATTGATCAAATGGATTTGCAGGGTATGAAAGGAATGAGTTATCAATAAAATTTCCATTGATAAGATCAGAATTTATGTTAAAGATAGTAGTATCTTCATTCTCTCCACGAATCAAACTTATGAATTGATCAAAGTTGGGATCTTGGATGAAATCGTGTAGCTCAAAGTCATTGTTAATGTGTGCAAGAGTCTCTGGATAAAAATCCATTGTGTGTACTGTGTATATTGGTTCAAAGTTTGGAACATATGGTGAATGAGTAACTGGTCCAATTGTAATATATAGAACTTTGACATGAGATGAATAATGGCTAATTATTAATTATTAATTCATATATGATAATTTTGGTGTCAATGGAATATGATAGGGCTACCCTAATGAATTTGAAAGTTGCTATTTGAAGCAAATTTCATATTTTATGTCTGTCACAAAATGATTTATTTGTTATAAGAGGTAATATTTTTTCTTTAATACAATTAATAATTCATTATTAATATTGATTATTTTAAAATAAAATAAAAAACCTATGAAATAACATGTTGAATGACTATGCAGTATTTTATTGATGTGGGAATGAAATATTCATATATTAATTTAATGTGTCACGTCACAAGCTTTAATGGTTGAAAATAAATAGGCTATTTTATATGATACATTACAATTTTAAAAATATATTAATAAATTCATAAAATTAAAAAAAAATTAATCGGTTATTATAGTTTTAAAAAGTAATTCATATAGTCACTTTTAAAAGAATGAATTTGAATCATATACAATAATTGTACTATGCAACATCCGTAGAGACCGTTAGATTTAAATAAATACAATTTTAAGTCCTTAGATCTAGGTTTACTTCTACATTTAGTCTTCTATGTTTGTTTTAGGTTTCACTTTGATTTCTACATTTTAAAAGTTTCAATATATTCCCTTATGTTATTAAAGTCTATTATTAATTGATTATTTCTATCAAACTTTGACTTAATATTGTAAATAATTCATAACATATTTAAAAGAAATTTGACGTGACTATTTTTATAAAGACGTTAATTTTATATTTGATACATACATTTATTTTAAGTTTTACTTTGGTCTCAAATGTTTTAAAACTTTCAATTCAATTTGATTCTTTATGTTTGATAATATTAGGATTAGTCGGTCTTTTTTGTTAAATCATGACTTAAGATCGTGTATAATATATCATCCGTGAATGTATCTTCTAGCAAAGGCATAATGAAATTGTTACGTGTCCTACAATCATCAAGTGCGTTCATAGAAATACAAAGACTCTTGCAAATAATGGGAGAATTCTATCATGTTTTTCATCACATGTTTTACAAAGTGTTAAGTAAAAACTTTGAAGGAATCCACTAATCATAAAATTATTAATATAAATGATTAAATTGAACTTTTAGAATATAAGATATCAAAAATAAAATTTAAAATGAACGTAAGAGACCAAATATGAAATTAATTACCCTTGTATTAATAGCCACCTTCAATTCTGATTCAACACATTAAGAATTCTTCACACCCTGAATCTAGATTTAACAAATAAAATTAATTAAGGATTGAGTAACTCTAACGTGTATTAACTGTTCCAAAAGAAAATGTCAAAATGCAATTCTGCGTATGTTGTCACACATTTCATTTTCATATCATGCTGGATTATTAATTAGCATTGATATTGTTATTTTATTTTGCTGATTGATGTCTCAGTCCATAAATGCTCACGACTTGTGAAATTAATTAAAATCGGTATCTAGCATAATATTTCCCTAAATATATATAAAAATGATGAAGATTAGACTAATCTCTCAAAATTGGGTATATGAGTATTAATTAATTATATAAACAATAAATATTTCCCTCAAGAGTTTTATATAACACTATTGCACTTCACACACAAACTCAAAATCATTGGTCAATTAAGTTGCTGAAAAATATGTGTGTGAGGTGTGAACAGAATCAAATGGGAACATAATGACGTTATTCCTCTCATTTTTTTATTTGATCAAATTAAAAATAATTGCGAAGTCCTGTTAAAGGAAAACAACTCAAGTAACAAAATAATTAAATTAATACTACTACGTAATTGCTGAGCTACAATATGCAAGCTGGAACCAAACGCTTAGCTATTATTTTATATAGTTAGCTAAGTGATCATGCTTTAACTTTTGTTTTAATTACTAACTATATATTAATTAAAGATGCAATAACCACTCCAAATTAAACTGTCAAGTTCTTAATT
This sequence comes from Cicer bijugum, assembly GCA_037974875.1. Lineage (NCBI taxonomy): Eukaryota > Viridiplantae > Streptophyta > Magnoliopsida > Fabales > Fabaceae > Cicer > Cicer bijugum. The sequence continues at coordinate 1,404,346 of JBBPBT010000685.1, forward strand.
AGTAACAAATATAAATGTACACAGATTCTATTCTTTTTGGCTCTCATTGACTCAATAAAATTACCAAAGTTCTAGACCCTCGACCCTCCATATATATAATTGTTGACTTGTACTATAGTAAAATAATACTAACAACATAATAAAATGAGGTAAGCAAACATGCTTTATTCACAGGAATAAATTTTAGGCACAGTAACAAAATTAAAGGAAGAATATGGATCACACGAAAAGGAACGTGGTACACAACTCACTAGGTTGAAGCTTACACGTGCCCCTTTTATTTGCCACAATCCACACATGACAAATTCATTTACCTCAGATAGAGTTTGAGCTAAATTTTTAAAATTTTAATGAATAAATAAAAAAATATAATAATATATTATATATAAAAAATTTAACAATTAAAAAAATTAGTAAAATAAAATTTAATGTATCTATCGATCTACATTATGCATATAATTTATTTGATTAAGTTGATTCATATAAAAAAGATGTACATAGATAAAATATCACATTTATATATTAAAATTAAACATATTATAATAGCCACAATTATATCCATAAAATATATTGATTATAGAATTTAAATTTTGAATAATATATACCATAATATTTATATTTAATTAATATACCTATTAACATATGTCTTTTCAAGTTTAGTCGAAATTCATTACTACCGATTACAATATATCAAACCACAATTATCAAATAGATTTACATAATTTAATTTTTACAATTCTGTCACAATTAATAATTATTTTTTTAATTATTCTTTTTTAACAAAGTTTTTAAGAGTAGAGAATGAGAAGATAAAGAGAAATGTCTA
>JBBPBT010000685.1:1405765-1421260 GCA_037974875.1 Cicer bijugum
TCAAAATATTCCTCCTGCCTCTCTACTCTTTTTTTTATTAGATTTTGGTTAGTTTACTATTTGGCTTTTTTCAATAATACAAACACTATAATATGTTTGTGGCATTTCTTCGTACAATTAAAAAAATAAAAGTAATTTATTGTAGACTCTATTATGATATCGAATTACTTATTATTTATATCTACGATCTTACTTCAATAGAATCAGACATGAGAGGATATATCGAAAAAGAAAAAAAAATAAATCTTACATTAAATAAAAATATAATATTCATAAAGAAAAACATTCATCACTTTAAAAGTCGGTTTTATAAAAATAGTTATTTCTAATATAATAATAACCTGAAATGGGGATTTACATTGGCATTTGAAACAATTATCTTCATGGTAATTTTCATGAAGAAATTTACATGACTTTTCCTTTTGACTATCTTATTTATTCAAATGCTTCTAGGTGTTAGTTATGAAGTGGAAATAATAGGAGCAAGAAAGGTAAGATTGAAATGTGATTCTTTTCAAAATTTGATCTTGAGTAAATACATTTCTCACGTGTTTACTTGGAAAATTAGAAATTTGTTAGAACAATTATATGCGTTGAGTCCATATGCAATGCCTCGACACTTTTGTTTGTATCAAACCTTTGTTTTTTCATTTCTTAGTACACCTTTATGCATTGATTTTAATACATTATTTAGTTATTTTAAAAACAAATGTAAGCAGTAGAAATAGAGACATCACACACAAGAATTATTCTCGTTCATCAAATTTGAGTTAGTCCATTACTTACATGAGCTAGTTCATTCCTTATAAATGTGATATTTTCACTACAACATGATAAATGTTGAAGCTAGGGATGGTTTTGAGAGACGATGGTGAAGGCTTCATTGCTGCTGCTACTAAGCTTTTAGAGGAATTGAAGACGCGGCCATGGTGGAGGCTATGGAGTTATGGGAAGGTACAAACTTTTTTTAGAGTTCCATTATTAGTGAAAATTGAATGGTTTAATTGCATTTTTTTGTCTCCCTATTTTAGCTGAATCGCGAAAGTAGTTCCTTCATTTTGTTTCTTCCAGTTTTGGTCCTCAAACAGAATTTTGGTCCAAAACTTAATGAAATTTCATTTTTTTAAGCCGTACTACATCATTTATGATAATAAGTTTTAGGTACAATTGTTGCAAATGAGATCTTGAGACATAGTATAACTTAAATAAATGCAAAACAAAAAATTCATCAAATTTTGGACCAAAATTATGTTTGAGGGACCAAAACTGAGGAGAAATAAAATGGGGGACTACTTTCGCGATTTAGCTAAAATATGGGAGACCAAAACTGCAATTAAGCCAAATTAGATTTTGTACCCTTGAACTTATACCTCTCAATTTAAAAAATTTATCACTTAACTTACTAAAATATCTTTAATATTTAATAAAAACTAAAACAAATTTGAAAAAAGTATTTTTTTTTTTTTGTTTAAAATTCTCTTACCGTCGATACAGGAAATTTCATTTTATTTATGGTTGAAACTCTCGAAAATTTTATTTATGAAATTTCTGTATAGAAAAATAACTACTAGAAATTTCGTTTCTAAAATTTCCAATAAAATATTTTTAATTATTTTTCATTCATTTTTTTTTCCAGTGAGGACTAGAAGAATAAAAACACGGTAGAACATTCTCAAACTCAATCTCTTACACAATCTAATAGGAGAACCGTTGTTGAAAAAACAAGAAAGAGTAATTTATTATTTATTAACTCAACGCATTAAACTAAGAATACATTCATTCCTTCCTCTCTTTCTGATTACTATGCTAGAGCAAGTAATGTTAAGAGTTACTCGATTGTGTCATTCATCCTCTCTTGCCCATGACAACTTCTCATGACTCAAAAATTTGATAAATTGTGAGTGTTTTAGTCAAATTTATACATAATGGCGTTTTTCCATTTCTATTTCAAAAAGAAAGTTTAAAAAATTCATTAAAAAAAAAGTTACTACAAAATTTGAAATTTTTGGTAGAATAAAATAAATTACCCAAAATTTCAAGGCATGGTAGAATAAAAGTAAACTACAAGAAATTTCAAGCCACAAATTTCTGGTAGAATAAAAGTAATTATCGAAAATTTCAAGCCACAAAATTTTCAGTAGAACAAAAGTAACTACAAAAATTTTAAAGCACAAATTTTCGGTAGAATAAAAGTAACTACGGAAAATTTCAAGGCACAAAATTTCTGATAGACAAGAAGTTTTATTGGCGAATTTTCTGGTAGACAATTTATGCAACCGAAAAAAATTTCAGTAATGTTAATTTGTGTACCGGATTTTTTGGAAAAACAATTTAATTACCGGAATTTTAGTGATGACGTAAGATTTTGGAGTAAATATTTTATTACCTTTAATTGAATTAAATTAAAAAAGAAAACAAAATTGAGTTTTTTACATTTTAAAGGATATAAATTTAATTGTAGGATTACAAAATCCAATTTTCCCAAACACATTGTTTTCGAAAAAAAAAATTGAGTGGCACATGAGTAGAGCTGTCAATTTGACAAGCCCCCTTAATTATTGGCCCCGGCCCATATTTTAAAGGGGCCAAAAAAAGTTAATAATTTAAAAGACCCATAATAGCGAGGCCCCCTAAACTAAAAGCCCCCTAAAAATTTGGGGGCAAAGGAGGCCCATAGGCCCACTTTTTAAAAAAAAAATCGATTTATTTTTTTGGATAAAATATGTTCGATTTTTTTTCGATAAAAATTTCTGATTTTCTTTCGATAAAATTTTCCGATAAAAAATTTCTGACTTTTTTCGATAAAAAATTTCCGATATTTTTTCGATAAAAAATTTCTGAATTTTTTTCGATAAATAATTTCGAATTTTTTTTCGATAAAAAAGTTCGATTTTTTTTCGATAAAAAATGTCCGATTTTTTTCGATAAAAAATTTCCGATATTTTTTCATTAAAAAATTTCTGATTTTTTTTCGATAAAAAATTTCCGATTTTTTTTCGATAAAAAATGTCTGATTTTTTTTTCGATAAGATAAAATATTTCCAATTCTTTTCGACAAAAAATTTCTCATTTTTTTGATAAAAATTTTCTAATTTTTTTTCGACAAAAAATTTCCGATTTTTTTTTATAAAAAGTCTGATTTTTTTTCGATAAAAAATGTCCGATTTTTTTCGATAAAAATGTTCTGATTTTTTTTCGATAAAAAATGTCTATTTTTGTTCGATAAAAAATATCCGATTTTTTTCGATAAAAAATTTCCAATTTTTTTCGATAAAAAATATCCGATTTTTTTTGGATAAAAAACATTCGATTTTTTTTTCGATAAAAAATTTCCCATTTTTTTCAATAAAAATTTCCCATTTTTTTTCGATAAAAAGTTTCTGATTTTTTTTTTGATAAAAGAATCTTAAAATTAACAAAATATTGGGGGCCTATGGGCCCTTAGAGCCCCCTCCCTTAGGCCCATGAATTAATGGGCCAAAATTAAGAGGCCCCTTAAAATATCATTTTAATAGGGAGCCTAATAATAAAAGAAAAAAAATAAGGGGGCCTTGTAGTTTGAGAGCTTTTTTGACAGCTCTACACATGAGTTAGCTAGATAGGCTACCTTTGAGCCCAATGGCTATTGGGCCAATTGTTACACATCTTTTAAAGGATGTGGGCCTAATATGAAGGCTTCTACCATGTATCTGAATATATCATTTTATCCTTTTTTTATTATTTATAAAACCCTTAAATTTACCATTCGAAAGTTTACAAAATTTCGAAATATAAAAAAGTGAGTTATTTTTTGAATTTTTGAAAATTTGGATGAAGTTGAAACTTTTGAAACATATATTTTCCAAATTTCATCAAAACTTTCAAAGCTTTTGATCGACTTGAAAATTTTGAAACCTATTTTTCCAAATTTGGTCAAAACTTTCAAAGCTTTTGATCAACTTGAAAATTTCGAAAGTTTTCATCAATTCAAAATTTTTGAAACATAAAATTTCATATGTCATCAAAACGTTCGAAACTATGAAATGTTTGAAACAGTAACATCTTCGAAAGTTTCAAAAGGTTCGAAAGTTTCTAAAAGTTCGAAAGTTTCAAAAGGTTCGAAAGTTTCAAAAAGTTCGAAAGTTTCAATTCAGATGAAATTTTCAAAATGTAGTTTAATATTTGAAACATAATTAAATTTTGTATTTTAAATATTGTGTTTATAATATTATTATTAGTTAAATTTAGTATACTTTTTGAAATCAGGTATGAGTAAAGTTGAGGTTCTTGCTACAATAACGACTATAGATTCTACAAAAAAATTCACCACTTGTCAAGTATTATTACTTATAATTAATTTTAAAAGTTTTACTTTTTAATGTACAGACATATATTAATGTTTTATTTGACATATATTTTATATATATTTCCCTCTCGATAAGTTGTAATTGAATGGGCAAAAAATATTGGAAGGCAAAATATAATTTAATTGTTATCATTTGATCTGATAAAGCAATCGGAAAGAGAGGAAGAAAAGACATTAATTGAGATATGAAAGAGGTGGAAGATATAAATCAAAATTAAGAGTAATTTGTTCTCACAAGGAAGATTGTCAATTTAAACTCAAATGGATACCGTTGAGTATCGATGAATGATGAAAAATTAGTGTTTATTGTGGAAGACACAATCACGATTTAGCATATACTTTAAACAATCATTCATATTTGAGGCTTTTAAATAAAGAAGAGAGAAAATTTGTCAATGATATGACAAAGTATAAACTTGCACCAAGATTTATTTTGAATGCTTTGAAAGAGAAAAAATAAAGAGAATCTCACAATTTCCACTCAAATATATAAAGCAAAGAGTATTTATCGATCAACTTTTAGAGGTTCTTATGCAGAAATACAGCATCTCTTGAAGTTAATACAAAATGAAAATTATGTTTATTGGACACGAAGACGAGAGAATTCAGATGTTCACTAGAGAACATCAAAGTCACTACAAAGGGATAATTAACTTGATCATCTTCGTATGGTGTAAACACTACATCCTCAAGCGACATAACATCAAGTCTCTGTCGGTATGTTATCAGCCCACCTTCAACAGCGTGCTTTGCAGTCTACCTACATACTCTTAGAAGATGTGCAGGAATCGTTCTATTATTGCCCCATTTACAGATCCTAAGAAAGTGTTCATAAATTCAGCACTGCACCAAAAATAAAAGACAATTTAGTAAATTAAAAATACAACTTAACAAATAAATAAATAAATAATACAACTTAATATAGATTATATACCTATAATAGAGTCATGTAACCTCCCAACTATCTAGTGTCGTGGACAACTATATATCCCAAATTGTTATATAGGGAAACCAATGCAGCAGTACCCCATGCATAGTCGCGACATCGATCTAAATCAACAAACAAACTAATGTATTTCGCCTCCACACGAGTATGTGTTTTGTCAGCGAAAATAATGTTGTCAACTAAATGCAACAGATACGTTTTAGCAGCACACTCAAACATGTTAGTTTGAATGGGATGTCTATATAAATCATGCAACCACTGCATCATATATTACGCACATTTATTATAATTAATCTCAACACAAGCTTCCTCTCGGGTTGCACCTAACAACTCATGTGCAGTTCTCGCAACATTATTAGTGTTCATATGCACCAGTGCATCAAAAAATCTATCTCGGAGTGGGATGTAAAGAAGAGTGGGGACGTCGTCCAACGTAGTGGTCATCTCTCCAAATGGAAAATAAAACGAGCTGGTCTATCTATGTCATCTTTCTACAAAGACATATATCAGACCAACATCAGCTGTAGTCAAGTAAGCTGAAAACAAATATAGCATCCTAGATTCTCGATCCAATGTTGTACAACATCTAGTACAATAACTTCATAAAACTTTTTGAGCTACAAACCACATCCCCAATGGTCCTCTGGGGATTTTGGGCTGCTAATCCTACTTTTCAATATTTTGGTCAGCCTCATCACCATCTTGATCAACCTCATCAACATACTCATGCATCTGTTTTTCTTCGGCATACTGCTCCTCATCATACTGCTTCATTTGTGCAAGCTCAAGGACATCATCCTCCATTTATGCAAGTTGAGCGGCATCCTCCTAAACATCATGTTGTCTATGTGATGATGTAGGTGGAGTTCTCTCCGCTCCATCACCACTATCACCTCTCACAACGTCTCTTACAATAATGCAAATAATTTGCTCAAATGCACATCTGGTTCTAGGCACTACAAAATTTAGTTAACATAATTATTATATTAGTATATCAATAATTAAAAAAATGTAGAGAAATAAATAAATTTCAAAAGCTTCGAACTCATATTAAATTCAAAAGTTTATAGCAATGTCAAATTTTCGAAAGTTCTGATAAGGTTAATTATGAAAGTTTCGAGCAAGGCCAAAGTTTCGAAAATTTTGAGTAGGTCATTTTCAAAAGGTTTCAAGCAATGCCAAAGTTTCGAAGGTTTCCGGTAGGTCAATTTCGAAAGTTTCGAGCAAACCAAAATTTTGAAGGTTGCTGGAAAAGCTTATAAGGTTACAAATCTACAAATGTTTGAAAAATCTGAAAAAGATTCGAAGTTTGAAGGTTCAAAGGTTTAAAAATTCTAAAATATATTTCGAAATCTTCGAAGATATGAAAAATTTAAAAAAAAAATGTCTTTAAAAAATTTTATATTATTTAAATATTTTTAAATATTCGATAGATACATACTTCGAGATTTCAAATATCTGAAGAATTCAAAATTTTTAGTAGTTCAGAATTTTAGATTTTCAAAGATTGGATAATTTCAAATGAAAAGGAGTGAAAAAAGAAATGGTAAAATCATTTGAGATTTTGATAGATAAAAAATAAGGCAAAGCAGTATTTGTACTTGGATGGAGAGTGGAAAGATAAGGTGAGAGAGGATATTTGTATATTTTGAGAAGGAATAGGATAGGATAACAGTTGAGCGCGTATTATTAGGTGTAGCCGAGTCAGACCCATCCATCAAACTGTGTGCTATGAGCTGTTACATTTTAAATCCCATTATTTTCTCTCCCATATAAATACTCCATACAACTTTTTCTTCGTCCGCTCCAAACTAAATTAACAACGAACAAACCGATAAAATCACTTGTCTTTTTCTCATTTCCACACACACACACATTATCTAATTGGAAACCAACCAACACACTTTTCATCATCTCATTTTCTAATGTCAGAACCCACTCATTCCCAACTTGGTATTGGCGATTTTGGGTATGTGTTTTTCTTTTTTTATATTCATTTCAAACAAATCGGTCTTCTTTTTCTTTCTTTCTAATTAAATTAAATATTGTTCGATTTAGTTGCACTCACTATAGAAGGAGATGCAAGATCGTAGCACCATGTTGTAACGAGGTTTTTGGCTGTAGACACTGTCACAATGAAACTAAGGTCTAAATTTACGTTTTCTATTTTCTTTTACTTGGTTAGAGAACTCAAAAAAAATATGGATATGATTCTTAGTTTTTATTTTTTTTTTTATAATTTGAACAGAATAACGAGGAGATTAATGTTGTTGATCCTCATGATATACCGCGTCATGAAATTAAAAAGGTTTGCTTTGCGTTTCATTAGAGCTCTTTTCTACCATAATTAAAAAGGTTTGATTTGAATTTTATTGAATCGGTTAGAACACCCCAAAAAAAACACAATGTTTAATTACAGAGTTTGGTCAATTGTGCATGCATCTCCAACAAAAGAGCAGATGCAGGATTATTCTGTTATGATTCAAGATTAGAGTTTACAGTTTGCAACTTATATTAAAATCTCATTAATCAATCTGACACATCAGTAAAAGTTAGTTTGAAATTTAGTTGGAAAGAAAATTTCGGAAAATTTAAAAATTGAGGGACTATCTTTTAGGATTTAGAACTAGAGGATGTAAAATCGTGAATCAGTTAAAATAGAGGGATTGAAATTGAATTTAAGACTAAAATTTATAATTTTATGATTCTTGTCATATTTTTCTCATTATGATATACCATATTTCACCTTGTTTTCACTCTCTTGCTTACTCTATTCTATTTCATTTGTAACTTTTCAGATTATATGTTCTTCATGTGACACAGAGCAAGCTGTGAGTTCCTAAATTCTGAACTATACTAAATTACTAATCAAAGTCTATATTGATTGTGGCTGCTGATGTCCTAATGTGTTGATTGTTTTTAATTGTTGCAGGTTCAACAGTACTGCATAAACTGTGGAGTATGCATGGGAAAATACTTTTGTGGTATATGCAAATTCTTTGATGATGATGTAAGTTCTCTCGGGTGCTAAGAAATTGAGTCATGTTTTCTTTTTTAATTTGGTGGAGTGTTGTCAAATAGCGGCGTGATAGTACTATAACTTGGCAAAATTTGAACAAATCACTATTGTTCTGCAATATGCTATTTAGTACAAGTATTGGCAAAGAGGCTATGGCGGCACTATAGAATTGTAGTGTAGCAGAATTTGAACAAACTTCTATTTTTTGCAATCTGTGATTGACAAAACTGTTAGTGCCAAGCCTTATACTTATTGTATTGAAAATTTGTCCAATTTTTCAGACTTCAAAGCAACAATATCACTGTGATGAATGTGGCATCTGCAGGTAAAGTTCATCCATCAATTTGATGAATGTTATATTTCCTATTCAACATTGCTTGATAAAATTTGATCAATTTTCTCTTTTACATAATTGCTTTTACAGAACTGGTGGCAAGGACAACTTTTTCCATTGCAAAATATGTGGTGAGTTAATGAGTTCACTATTCCAAGTTTAACGTATTTTAGTTTCTACATCACTTTTTGTACATCATATAATTGCTATAAATCTGTCTATTCTTGTTTAGGATGTTGCTATTCTAAGGTAATCAAAGAGGGACATCATTGTGTAGAAAGAGCAATGCATCATAATTGCCCTATTTGCTTTGAGGTAAAACCAAAAAAAAACAAGTGCTGGTAGTATTCTAGTCTGACTTTGTTTGAAAGAATTCTATCTGATTCTCATTGAGATGATTTCATTTTATCTCTCTTGCAGTATCTGTTTGATACATTACGAGAAATCACCGTTTTACCTTGCGGGCATACTATACATTTTGAGTGTGTTAAAGAGATGGAACAACATCATAGGTAAGGGAATTTTTGTGTATCAAATGAAGTATTGAAATGTTATGATTCTTACTGATGTTTATGGTATATGTCATATTATATGGAGTATCCATCTTATGCTATCATAGCTATTGTTGTTTTCCTTATGTTATTAGTTCATTCTTTGAACATCCAGGTACTCATGTCCTGTTTGCTCAAAATCTATCTGTGATATGTCAAGTGTGTGGAAGAACCTTGATCAAGTGGTATGTTAGATGACATTTTTTTCCGAGTTTAATTTTTATATACCGTCAATGTAAAAAGTTCGTTGTCAACAAATCACAATCAATCATATGTGTGACTTTAGAAGTAGTTATGATTAAAGTCAAATAGTTTATATAACCTGACGGTTATAAATGATTGACAATGTAAAAACATTTGTACACTCACATTGTATATGAATTAACATCTTTTTTTTATCATTGATTACATCAATGTATTTCGACCTCATGTAATACTGACTTTCTTGTGTTGAAACTTTGGTCAGATTTCCACAACTCCAATGCCTATAACATATAAAAATAAGATGGTAAGTAACAACTCTAACTCCAAAGCTTTCTTGATTTATGAATGAATGGTAATTAATCATACATTTCTAACCATAGTACTTGTATGAAACCAGGTGTGGATACTGTGCAATGATTGTGGTGTAAACTCCAATGTGCAATTCCACATTGTGGCACATAAGTGTTTAAGTTGCAATTCATACAACACAAGGCAGATACAAGGAGTACCTTCTAGCTCATGCTCCTCTAGGGTTGAAGAGACGGTTAGATGAGCTTAGTTGCAAAAGAAACTTTGATTCTGAACCATGTCTTTCCTCAGAGATGGAATCAGCTCTTGCCATTTTCTCAAGTCTAGTTTAGTATAATTCTTGAGTCTAAATTACACTTTTGGTCTCGTAAGTTATGTTTATATTTCACTTTGGTCACTTAAGTTGCTTTTAGATTTCAGTTTGATCGCTTAACTTTTTTCGTTTCATTTTGGTCCCTTTACAAATGTTAAGAAACTTTAATCATTTTTTGTTACTTTTTCATTTGAGTTCGTCAAATGTTTCATATGTTTCTTTCTTCTTCTTCTTGAATCAGACACCTAATCACCAAAATGTAATATGAAACATAGGAAACATTTGACAGACTGAAAAGCAAAATTGATAGGAAGGACCAAAGTATCTTAGGTTTGTAACTTAATGGAATAAAATAGAGCGGAAAAAACTAGGAGACCAAAGTGAAATACAAAATAACTTAACGTGTCAAAATTGTAAATTAACCTTCATGCCTTTGATGGCAGTGGAAGAGTGTAGAAAGCTTCCTCAAAAAAAGAGTCAATTAAGCTCCAAATTTTGTCAATGGGATTCAATTTCCTTTATGCAGTGCTATTCTTTAATGGTTTTTTCTTCTATCTTTTGGATTATTATGTTCCTAAGGGGTCATAGTTCCAGAATGTATTCCTACATAGTTGCTATATATGGATAAACATAATGGGTCTTCTTTCCATTCGCAACTGGTTCAGACTTGTTGCTACAAATAATGCAAATTTTATGATATAATGTCTGCTAAATGCTAATGTAGCTAGAAAATATGGCATATAACAAGATTAAACTTAAATGAAGTTGCATTAAAGTAATGTGTCATGATGTGTTCATAGAAAAATATTTAATTATATAAATAAAAATAAGCACCAAATTCAAGCAGAACTTGTGTGAGTCATTAAGTTAAGAGCTTGTGGGGGAGGACTACAGTTTGATCCCCGCAGAATAAGCTTTTGGAAAGGACGGAGAGTTTTAAGTTGTGATCAAAACACTCAAGCAAATATTAGTTTTATAATCAATCTAAATAATGAAAGTTTGTAAAAATACATCATAGTAGAGATAATAATTGAGATATTAAAGGAGTGAAACTATTCCTCAGTAAAAAAAGGAAACTAGTCATTAAGTGTTTTATGTGTATCTTTGTTGACAACATATCATTTATTGTTCAGGATTACAAAATGGATTAGCACAATGGATTGCATGTCGAACTATTAAATGACATAATCTAATTTAACTCATTAACTGGTTGTAGATTTAAGTTTCGTTAGTATCATTAAAGATAGATAAATATATTTCTTTTTTTATAAACTTTAAGATTTTCTCTACTTAAATATAACACACCGTCTCTATACTCTAAAATTCTATTATAAAAAGAAAAAATCTGATTCATTTGTTTAAAAATACTTTTGAAAAAAATGTTGTTAAAAAAAGGATGAGTTCAAAGGAGCAATCAAAATAGCTATACAAAATGTGTAGATTAGATCAACAAAATCAAATAAAATAAAATTATTGTGATTGTGGCTTTTGACTTAGCCTAATCTGAAGTCGGGTATAACTCACATTGGATTGAGCTAGCTTGAAAAAAATTTAATTTATTTTTTAAAGTTTATATAAATATTATAAAACAAATATTCATCTACCTTAAATAGTTTTTCTAGTTTTTTAATTTCAATGAAATGTTATGGCTTAAGGCCTCTTGGGCCTTCTTGCTTCTAGTAGTTTCCCTATGCTTTTTTTGTGAGAATTAGGTAGATATATGCATATTTGAAGCCAATCATATGATTCATGAATCAACAAAACACATCGATATATTTAGTTATTTTATTCCTCAACAATTATAGAAGCGTGTTATACCCAAATACTTGGATTAGATGTTTGGAGTCTTTTTCAATTTAATCAAAGGACTTAAGTTCGAATACAATTTTAAAAATGCAACAACATTGAAACTCTTCTATTCGATTCAAGATTAAAACTCAATCATAGTTACACCTTCTACTGTTCAAGCTTGGATCACCCAATCCTTTTGATCCAGCTAGGGGAAAAGAGTATTGAAGAAAGTACAAAAATTAAAGATTAAAATATGTTGTTTGTCTTCTATTTAGTGGTGTGTTTTAACAATTATATTAGTTCTCTAATTAGTACTTGTTTATAATTATCTTTTATTATATGTAAAGCAAACTGTTAATTAGTAGGTTGGCTTTTATTCCTTGAAGCTATAATCTCCTCTATATAATGAAGTTGTTTGCATTTTGTACTTTGAGAATTCGGAAACTCTTGCTTCCATTTTCCACCATAGCTCCAAAGTATTTTGTTCTTACTTTGTCAACAGTATACAGTGATCAAGACTTCAAGGTGTTTTAGGGTGTATTTGATGAGTTTTTAGTAGACATCGTTAACGATGAGTGGTGATTAAGGTATGGGAGATTAAACTCGACTGTGGTAGTAATTTACGATTTCAAGCTCTTTTGTTTTATTTTCCTCAACCACCTCTTATATTTGTGGGAGATTGAAACTTGACTATGTTTATAATTTACGAGCTCTTATATTTTATTTTACTCGACCACTTGTTATGGTAAAGATTGTTTTTAGCTCGAATACAATGTTTTAGGGGGAGTTTAATTTTGTTTGACCATAATCTTTCAGTGGAAGACTTTATCTTGCTCGACTACAATCTTTTAATTCGAGAGTTTATCTTTTTCGATCACACGTAAAATTTTGTCGCTAACTTGATTTGAAAATGTATTACATTAACTTTTGTTGAAGCAGAAATGTCTTATGTTAGCTAGAGGGTCGAGCTTATATAGATACTCGCCCAAGTCTTTTGTTATCGAAAGATTGGCTCTATATTAATACTTGCTCAAGTTTTTCATTTCCCAAAGGTCGGGTCTTCACCGATATTCGTCCAAGTCTTTCATTGTTTAGAGTTCGAGTCTACACCGATACTCGCCCATATTGTTCATTGCGCGAGGATCGGGTCTACACTGATACTCATCTAAGTCTTTCATTGCCCTAGAGTTAGATCTATATTGACACTCTCCAATTTTTTTTAAGAAAAAATCTTTTATTTCTTGAATAAATAATATATTTGAAATATCATCTCAAATTAAGAAAAGTATTACTAACCTCAAAAAGAATCAATTGTGATGAAAATAGCTTCAATATCGTTCTTTTTCTCATTGGCAAGCCACAAGTGGTATTCTCCTTGGTAGAAATATGCACTTTGACGCTCTTTTCAAGAATTTTGCTGAATAACTTTGCAACTATCTTTCAAAATAAATATGTATTCCTTTGAGTTCTGTTGGACGAATTATACAATAAGCCAATTATATGATCTAAAGATTAATTCTTAAATGCTCATTCTCTTTTTGATTCATGGATGTTATTGTTTTTCATACTCGTGCATGTCTTCATATATTTGTCATTTATACCCTAAATATTTCATAAAGACAATCCAAGTCAGATGCATGCAAAAAAGTGTTTAGTCTTATTAGAGACAGATCTAGAAATTTCAACACATGGGATCATGGTTATTTGTAATAAATATTTATACAAAAGTATAAAAAATTATAAGCAATAAAATGATAATCATTATCATTAGAAATTAATATAAATTATACCATTGTATATAAAAAAATTAAAGACACGTTAATATTTAAGAATTATAATTATTTTCTACGTATTTTCTTATTTTATCAAAAGGAATAACTTCTTTCGATTATTGCAATTACCACAAACAAAAACAATACTAATTTCACAAGTAAAAATATATACCATTCACCAATAAGTAATATATTTTATAGTTTCTACCAATATCCCTTAAAAAATCATTAATCACATTTAAAATAGAAAATTATGCATTAGAAAGAACATCCAATTTGATAGTGTGTGGTGAGTGGGTGGAATAAGTTTTTTGTTACGCTATTCTTTAACTTGTTTTCAGCTATCCACTTCTATTATCATTTTCTAAAGAAACAATAATGCATTTTAAAAAGTTAAAAGCCTAGATTTTATTTTTCAATACTGAAATGAAACGTCCATCCAAAATAAATATAATATAATTAATTTTATGTTAAATATAATAAATATTAATTTGTTCAGGATACTATACTTCCAAAAAAAATTGTGTTTGTATTGGTATCATCGTATGTTTCATTTAATCGTATTGTCACCTTCCGACTTTTTAAAAATAAAAAGTACGATATTTTTTAATATTAGTATTAAAATATAATATATTAAAATTTTATTTTTTTAAAGAGAGGATATAGATAAAAATATAATAACCTTCACATCTACTTTTTTTTATAAATCTACTTCCTACGTCCTCACATTTACCTCTTATCTTTCAAAATACATGAACATATCATTTTAACCTCTATTATATATGATGGTAAAAAAATTTAATTATTAACACTTTGATAATTTTAAATTTTCAAGATTTAAAAAAAAATTCTAAAAAATTTATATTTCGAAAATTTAATATTCGTTAAAATTTTGAAATTTTTGAAAATTAAAAATTTGTGGATAAGACATAGATTTCTCTTTTCTTATATATGACCTTTTTTCACCCACAAATTATGTAACACCGAGCCTTATCGTATTATAGGTCCTATGTAGCATGAAATTGAAATAGATGGAGAAAAAGGAAATTGATGAACACACACATAGTGCCCTACATGTCCTTTGCTTTTGAGTGAAGCCCAAGATTTGTTAATTGAGAAAGAAATGATTTTAAGGGTCACACAAGATCTCAATAGCTAGACAAAAGCATGAAAGGACTACCCCTATGTGCCTTTCCAGACAAAAAGCTTTTAGATTGTTAGCTTTAATTTATGATTATTATTTTTCTTTGTTTGTATCAAAAGACAGAATGGGGACCCACATAGCATAGGTCATAGGATACAATACCCAGCTTTTGAGAGTCCTCTATTTATTTCTCTGCCTGAAGACTTCTAATATAGTATAGTCTTACACTTTAATATATTTATTCAAGTAGACCTTACATTTTTGGAACAAAATTGCCTAACATTAATATAAAGATCCTTATTGGTCGATTGGGATTAATGTCTACCTGCAAAAGTAGTGTATTTCGAATAAGGTTAAGCTCAAGTAGACTGTAAAATTTAAGTCAAATTCTGTTTGAAAAATAATTCAAGGTTTAAATTTGGTACGTGGTATATCGTATATTCACTTTTTAAATTTAATTATATATTAATAGAAGTTTGATATAATATATTATTTTGTTTTAAAAAAAATTATTTTAATATTTTTAAATAAATAATTAAAATATCTTTAAAATAATTTGTCAATTTGCACGCTCGCATCTCTTATTATGTATGTGCAATTTAGTAACATACACTTTTTCATTTGCACTAAAAAATCATTCATAACAACTTTAAATAAGTAAATTGAAGAGTAGTTTTGTAAGTTTCAATTAATAATTAATGGTAAAAAAAAAGTGTAGATTATTAATCTATACTTTTTATTATTTGGTGTAGATTAACAAAATACAC
>JBBPBT010000685.1:1431141-1444864 GCA_037974875.1 Cicer bijugum
ATTTTAATCAAGCTATATTATAAAGGAGTTTTAACCCGTGTTTTTATCAAGAAGAAAGCACAGAAACGAAAGAGAAAAAATACCTTCGAAAATTTTGACCAGTTATAGATTATAAAATATATAATTTTTGTATTAAATAATTTAGATATTAATTTCGAAATTATATAATAATTTAGATATTAAACAATGTTTGTCTTATGCAACAAAAATAATTATATATTTTTTTTTAAAATTACTAGAATTATTTTTTTAAACAATTCTTAGATTTTTTAAGATTATAATATTATTAATAAAAAACGGGAAAAAAATAAAAAAAAATTGAAAAGTTGATATTTTAAATTTTGGCATAAAATGTAGTCCGTTATTAAATGAAGAATACAATTGGAGTGTTCTTCCGGAGATAATAAATAGATACGCTGCAACTAAAACACGAAGTGAGTAAAAATCTCCACATCCAATCTTCCCGCCATTTCTATAATCTTTCCCGTCCTAACCATTGTTTTGTTGATGCTCGCATTCCATTTCAAACCCTGCTTCTCTATTCCCTTATCTTTCCGCATTTTCCTTAAACCCCCTTCTCTCTATTTCTCATTCCCTCGCCTCATTATGTCTAAGCCTCCTCCCTCCGCCTTCGACGCTCTCATGTCTGGCGCACGCGCCGCCGCCTCCAAAAAGAAACCCCTCCCCGTTTCCTCATCTCCCAAAAAAAGAAAAACCCCTCCCCCTTCCGATTCTCCATCCACTCTCCCCCAAAACCCTAACAACCTCAAAACCCCCGTTCAAAAGCCTCAAGATATCGCTCAGCATGAACCACCGAACAAGATCCGCAGTACGTCATCTTCACCTTCTTCGAAGGAGATTATTGCCGAATTAAAGGAACGAGTTCCTAATTTGAA
This sequence comes from Cicer bijugum, assembly GCA_037974875.1. Taxonomy (NCBI): domain Eukaryota; kingdom Viridiplantae; phylum Streptophyta; class Magnoliopsida; order Fabales; family Fabaceae; genus Cicer; species Cicer bijugum. Next base: position 1,432,038 of record JBBPBT010000685.1, read on the forward strand.
GAAAAAACCATCTGATTTCAATCCCAGCTCCGTTGCTTGCTGGGGGAAAGACAAACCTGTACCGTTCCTTTTCCTATGCTTGGCGTTCGACTTGATTTCGGAAGAGACCGGAAGGATTGTGATGACTGACATTGTGTGCAATCTATTGAGGACAGTGATTCAGTCTACACCGGAGGATCTTGTTCCCGTTGTTTATCTTTCTGCTAACAGAATTGCTCCTGCGCATGAAGGGTTAGAATTGGGAATCGGAGATGCTTCTATTATTAAGGCGCTCGCCGAGGCATGTGGAAGGACTGAACAACAGATTAAAATTCAGTATAAGGTTTTTTGTTTGTTCCAATTTTTTCACTTTATTGTAGTTGTGGTTTTATTTAAGATGATGATAATTGCTAAGTTTGTTGTTTGCAGGATAAAGGTGACTTGGGTTTGGTTGCTAAAGCTAGCCGTTCTTCACAGTCTATGATGCGGAAGCCTGATGCTTTGACTATTAGGAAGGTTTTCAACACCTTTCATCTTATTGCAAAGGTATACAGTGTCAATTTTTTAGTTTCAGTTAGTGGGTTTGTTGTTTGAGATATCAGTGATTAGTTCTGTGTACATCAGTCCTTTATATACAACTTGTTTAACATTAACCAGTAAAAAAATGGTATGATAGTGTCGATTTTTGAGTTTTAAGTTTGGTGCTTTGTTGTTTAAGATATCAGTGTTTAGTGCTGTGTACATAAGTTTATTCTTTATCAAATGTTTCAGTCCTTTATATATAATTTGTTTTAGTAGTGAGACTGGGCATTTAGCAATTGAAATTGGTCCGCTGATGGATAAGATATACCTTAAATGATTGGGTTCCATACAATATTGAAAACAGTTAAAGAAAACAATTGAAGCATGGGCTTTTTAATGGATACTTTAGTTATATTTGATAATGTGGTCAAAACACAGAGACCTCACAAATATGAATTCGAGATAATCTGATTTTGATGACCTGGACTGAGTTATCTGTTCCTGTTTTGATATTTGTCATTAAAACACGACAGCCTTTTGCAGCTTGTTTTGATACCCAATCATGGTCTGAAAGTCTATTTGATATTTTATTGCATGCGCCAAAATGATGTCCTTTGGTTAGAGTTTCTTTTGTTATTGCTTTTCTATGTTGCAGGCATATGTCTTTTGCCAAAAGCTAAGGGTTAAGAAATTATTTGCTGGATGTTTGTTTTTGTTGTTTTGTGTTTGTGTGTATGTTGGAAGTTAAATGGCATGGCCATAAGAGAAGGAAAGATAAAATTATTGGGATTTGGAACAATTTTTAATTGAGAGTTAGAGTTTGCTACTGATTTTCCCTTATTGATAAATGTTTACAGGAATCTGGAAATAACAGTCAAGAGAAGAAAAAGAATCACATAAAGTCACTTCTTGTTGCTGCAACTGATTGTGAACCTCTATATATAATCCGTTTGCTACAGGTTGAAATTCAACTGTTATTCAAATTATCTGGTGGGTTTACTTCTATAAGTTATTTACTTGGATTTGTTTTCTAGACAAAGTTGCGAATTGGATATGCCGAGCAAACTCTTTTAGCTGCATTAGGCCAAGCTGCAGTGTACACCGAAGAACATTCTAAACCGCCTCCTGGAATTCAGTCTCCTTTTGAAGAGGTAAGCTAATCTTAAATTAGTTTAAATGACCCATTCTTGTGAGGCTGGGGTGAAATAGCGATGTGTGCTTTGCATTTTAAACTTTTGGGGTGCATTAGCACGAAGTGTTGAAGATGGAGAGCTGCTGTTGATTCCTTTTGTATATGTTTTTTACTTCTGGTTTCATTTTGCACCAGGCTGCAAAGATTGTTAAAAAAGTCTACTCTGTTCTTCCTGACTATGACAAAATGTTGTCTGCACTGCTTACGGATGGTGTATGGGAACTTCCAAACAAATGTAATTTTACTCCTGGTGTTCCTGTTGGGCCTATGTTGTCAAAAGCTACCAAGGGTGTATCTGAAATTCTAGATAAGTTCCAGGATGTGGAGTTTACATGTGAATACAAATACGATGGAGAGCGTGCTCAGGTGATGCTTCATGGTCGAATATTTCATTGGAGATATACTGCTTATGATACTTATTCTGTGCAATAACGTTTTCTGTATTGAGACAGATACATTACTTGGAAGATGGCTCGGTTGAGATTTACAGTAGAAATGCTGAACGGAATACTGGGAAGTTTCCTGATGTTGTTGCTGCAGTTTCAAGGTAAAAAACAGTCAAACTGAGTTAAGAATATTGTATTTGAGGTTGATAGTATCTTTTTGGGCCAATTTTGAACATTTTCCCAATTGCTTGAAGCTGCATCTAACGAAACTGTTGAAGTTTTTGTGCTTAATCTTTTATTTATAAATAAAAAGAGGAAAAAGAATATTCATTCATAATAATAATAGAGAAAAAAATTTGTGAATTTCTGGTGAAAACAAAAAGAATTGTGACATTAGAGTTCCAGATAAGCACATTGAGGTAAGGACATTGTGATATTAGAGTTCCAGATTTTGGCGAAACTCAGCAGTGAAATTGTGACAAGGATATGTTGTAGAGGATGGTATTATAATGATACTATATTGAAATTATAGTGTTTTGTCCTTTAGTTATGCAGGGAGGAAATTAATACTCAAAATAATAAAATGAACATTGATATGATGCAAATGATATGTAAGATATCATTAAAGAGACAAGGCACTAATCATCATTTCTACCAACATTAAACTCCAAATCCTAATAAAAAGGAAACAAAACATGATATATAAGGAAATGTGAGAACCAATGAGATAATCTAAAATACTAATTTATTTTATTATAGAATAATATGTTGAGATATTTTTCTAATATTCCTACATAAACAAACAGTGACTATTGATTATATTTTGACAAGTATATACCAGTTGCTTCCTTATACCGTGTTTCAACATCACACTTTCTGATATTTGCCGTCAGTGAACAGGTTAAAGAAAACATCGGTATCATCATTTATCCTTGATTGTGAACTTGTTGCATATGATCGTGCGAAACAGAGAATCCTTCCTTTCCAGGTAACCTTATTGCTGGTCTTTTATCTTTATGGGTGCCGAATGTTGATACATCATTTAATTATCGCTTGAATCTTTTTCACATTGTCTGTAGATCAAAATTAAATCCTTTTGTAGATCAATTTTTTTTACATCATTTAATTATTGAGTTTGAGAAGTTGAGATTATATAATGTTATAACCTTATACCTTGACAGGTGCTTAGTACTCGGGCCCGCAAAAATGTAGCTTTGAGTGACATAAAAGTTGAAGTTTGCATATTTGCTTTCGATATGTTGTACCTTAATGGTCTAGCACTTCTTCAGGAAAACCTGAAAATCCGTAGAGAGGTAAAACCTTTTATCTTTGCAGTGCCAGCAGTTTCATTTTATTGTAAAATTGGATGGCTTTGGCTTGTGGTCTATTATCAAGTTCTAGTTCAAATATTTATTTCAAACAAAAATGCAACAATTTATAGTTGGGAACACAGAAGATTAGAATCATAAAGATTTTTCAGTTTGCTAGGGAGGCAGGCCGATTGAATCTCTTTTATCCTGTTTATTATCAAATGTTTGTGTTAAAAATTAATTCCTGATTGTATGTCATGTATCTGTAATGAGGGTCCAATTTCTTCTCTGCAGCATCTCTACGCCTCTTTTGAGGAAGAATCTGGATTCCTTCAGTTTGCAACATCAATAACATCAAATGATATTGAGGAAATACAGAGGTTTCTTGATGAAGCTGTTGATGGAAGGTTTTTATAATTCTTCTAGTCAATTTAAATTCATTTAGATAGAAATTTCTTGATTTCAGTTGAAATTATTTGCACCAATTCTTCCTAATTCAGTATGCTCTTCAGTTACCTTCATGTGATTATATTATTATCAAAAGCATTTGATGAACATTTTAAGACATTAGACTGCTTAGTTGTATACTTAACTTTCACAGTTCTCACAACTTTTGTTTTCTCTTGCAATAATTTGTATACTTATTTATCATTTGCCTTATCTCTTGCTTTTCAGCTGTGAGGGATTAATTATTAAAACATTAAATGAAGATGCTACATATGAACCCTCCAAGCGGTCGCTCAACTGGCTGAAACTGAAGAAAGATTATATGGAAAAGTAAGGACGCAATATTAATTTTTCATATTTCAGTTTTATATTAATTGTGTTTCTCTTTATATATTGGCTCTACTTTGCAGTATAGGGGATTCACTAGATTTGGTGCCTATTGCTGCTTTCCACGGTCGTGGGAAACGTACAGGTGATCATGAAACACGCTCTTTAATGCGGCGATGCCTATGTTTGTTACTTATCATTTTTAAGCCACTGACCTGTAATATTTCCAATTACATCTGGAATATGGCTAGGCCTTTATGTGCTGCTAACACAAACCTTTAGCTCAAAGTGAAAGTGGTCTTAAATGAATTAGTGACATGATGTATTGTAGGAGTCTACGGTGCCTTTCTCCTTGCTTGCTATGACAATGATAATGAAGAATTTCAAAGTATTTGTAAGATAGGTAAGTATTTTATTCTGTAAATTCAGTACTGAGTTCTTTTGATTATTAAACTTAATTCTCTCATGTATTCACACGTTATGATGGGTAGGAACTGGATTCTCTGAAGAAGTGCTTGAAGAACGTTCTACTAGCCTTCGCTCTAAAGTGATTACCAAACCAAAGGTTAGTGGCTCTTGTTTCTCTTTGAACCTTTTCCGAGTCATGCTTAGTTTTTTATGAACTAATTCAAACACGATCCTTCATTTCAGTCATATTATCAATATGGAGAAGCAATCAAACCGGATGTTTGGTTTGATGCCAGTGAGGTAACAAATTTTTTACTTTTATTATTGTGGCTATCTGATTTTTAAACAAGAAGTGCAAGATCTGGAGTTGGCATAATTTTTTGCTACACCTTGTTATATTTTGTTGCTATTTAATTTTTATCCAATAAAATTGCATTATGCTCAGTAGCAAATATTTTTGCATTAGTTATATATTATCTTATTTCATCAAGGTGTGGGAGGTGAAAGCTGCAGATCTGACTATTAGCCCTGTTTATCGAGCTGCAGTTGGCACAGTACATTCCGATAAGGTATTAGAAAAAAATGAATTGATAATACAAGTTTTTTAATTTACTTTGGAGGCCTACCGCTTAACATTGTTTAGTTGATGAGGATAGCTTTTAACTTCTAGTGGTGGTACTTTCACATTTTCTAAATAAAGGGCATATCTCTTCGATTTCCGCGTCTAGTACGAGTTCGGCCTGACAAAGCTCCTGAACAGGCCTCATCGTCTGAGCAGGTAACATTTAATACAATCCTTCATTATCAGACTAACAATACACAATGATAGATGATTGAGAAGGAGGAATGGAGGAAATAAAATTGAATTATTGGGTCATTCTTTAATCACTTACTTTCAGGTTGCTGAAATGTATAAAGCTCAAAAACATAATCATAATCACAACGGCAACATGGATGACAATGAAGATGATTGAGGGAAAAAGTTTCCTTGCTTCTCAGGTCGTTAAATTATGAAATCTCAGCATTACTTTTATAATCCCATGTGAGTATATGTTTCAATGCAATTTCTTTAACTTCAAGCAAATAGGTCAGAGAACATAATTGCTTATTCAACATAATTAGGAATTTGGCATACAACATGGAGAAGGCTCATGGACTTTGGCTCCAAACAGTAGATATTTGCGCTTAAAGCATGTTATTTGGATCTTGTTTCAGAAGGAACCCAATTTGCCTGGTACTGATCGTGTAGGTATCAGTTCTTTTCCTTTATCATATGATACTAGTGGTGACGAGAACAGCATGACATTTTAAGCATGCTCACGGCATCTCAATATTGAAGTTCATTTGTTATAAACTTATAATGATTTACCGTGGTATGAAAATAATATTCAATCCTCTTGTAGTAGGTACCCTTTGTTTAAATCATGCTACATTTGTTATCTTTTCTTATATTAGCAAAGCACCGAAGATGTGGCTGATACTGATACGACACTAATACTTTAATTATCAATGTATCAATGTCGTGACTGGTATCCATGCTTCATAATATCTTTATCCATGAGAAAGTGAGAAGAAAAATAACGCAGTCTGAAAATAGTTAGCCGTTTTTTTTTAAGGTTTAATTGTACTTTATTAATAATTGCTTAAATCAATTCTTTGTATTTCCAAATTAAGCAAAATTTGGTCTCTGAAAGTAATGTTTTATTATTCATAGGGTGTGATGACTGGGATCACAGTTTGACAAGAGTAACTAATGACAGATCGGCAATAAAAAGAAAAATATTAACTAATATCAGCATGATAATAAAATAATTCAGTTTGATAAAATTTTGATTGTATTTTTTAGTTAGTAGGTGCAATAATCGTGTGATTCGGATAAAAATTGTGATCATGTCATCTATCATGGAAATCCAGAATTTTTAGATCACGTTCTATTAACAATTGCATAAGATATTGGCATCTGTTGGGAGAGGCTTGTTCCCTAAATAGATTTTTTGTACATTAGTCTGTTTTTTGGTTGGGGGGATACCTTGGGAATCTAAAAAAAAAATTGCACCAAAATTGGGTTCTATCTATTTTGAAAGGTTATCAAAATAAAAAAATCTATGTTTAGGATATTTTTTAGTTAATTATACTCTTTTCTTTTCCTTGTAAACTTTTTAACGTAGCCCTTTGTCGGTGCCTTCTCTAAAGCTTTTTAATGCTATCAAGAACAAGTTTTATCCTAATTGAGGATATGTTTTTTCATTTTCTGGTGTGGGTGTGATTAAGCTGCATTGTCGTGCATGTGTTGATGCCTTGGCGCACATGACGGGCTTATATAGAAACCCATTGTGTAAGCTCTATTACCCACGGAAAACAAACCCTAGACCTTAAATTGTAAAGTCTTGTGATTTATTGGTGAATTCAGACATGCAAAGAAAAGACGAGGGACAAAAAAATTAAAAAATCAATATCTTAAATTCATAATTTGATTCATTTAAATTAATTATTCACTTTAGACAATAAAGTAAGACATCTCACATACTTGAGAAAATGAATGATAATTTCCTTGTCAATGGTTGAAATGTCCTTTAAGTTATTCCATAAAGTAAATTGGTAAAGCAGCCAATTTAAACTCTTACATGAATGAAATATATATCATATTTTTATTTTAAGCAATTGAAACCATAAGGCTTAGAATAAGCCATCCTGAAATTTTCGAAACAAAAGTATAATTAGTCTTTTTTTTTTGAAAGAGTTCAGTATAATGGGACTATCAATTTTTTTAAGTGAACTATTATTTATTACTTGGAGTCATGAAACTGTAAGTGTTTGAGCCTCAAATATACGAAATATAAAACTGTTCCATCAAGTTGTTTAAAGTGAGTTAAAATGCTTCATTCGTCAAATGTTTTTAGATAATTTGTTGTCTATGGGTTAGAAAGTTCAAAGAACATTTTGAATAGTGTTAGACAATTTGAGAGAGCAATTTGATATTTCACATTTTTTTTAGTACTCAAATTGACATATACTTACAATTTCAAGTCTATGGGTTAGAAAGTTCGAAGAACATTTTGAATAATGTTAGACAATTTGAGAGAGCAATTTGATATTTCATAAATTTGAGTATCAAATTGACATATGCTTACAATTTCAAGACTCAAAATGATTGACTTATCGAAGAAAAAAATTTCTATCCCAGGAAACATGTCTTGATTGCCTTGGTCTTTACCTTTGAATTTGATTTTTCAATAGTAAATTGTTGTATTGGGCTAGTTTTGATGTTCCTGTTTGGAATATTATTATCTAATGGTAATGCTCCTGTGAACGAGACTCAAAAGATAAGATTGAAAATTATTCCCACCACCATGGAGTCTTGTTGAAACTTGATGGAGAAAAATGGACTAGGTTCAATTCAATGATTGCTATGAAGGAGACACATATAGGTATCTGCCTAACTTTTTGAACCATGGGGTGTGTATCAGTAATCTAGTCAAGAAAGTGATCAATAATCTTCAAGCCTCCGCGTTTTGTAGAATAAACTTTCTTAAACCGTTTTCACTTTGTATTGTTTTGGGTTCCTAATTTTGCAGATTTGAATAAGGATATGCTTTTGGTTCGATCTTTTTTTCACTGAATGATTACTGATCAGACAAATTGGTGCTTGAAATTATGATTATCAATTAAAATAGTCCCTAAATAGTTAAAAAAAAATAACTATTTTTATCTGTCTCAACTAATAAATGTCGATATTGTTGAATTGGATATCTTGTCTTGAGTTCGAACATGAGATCTTATGTGAGTTAATTATAGCGAAATTTACCATATTTTCTAAGATAAAAAAAATTATTAATATAATTATAGGGATGCATTTTTTTATCCATTTTCAACAGTTAAGAACTATTTGCGAGTTCAAAAATCTAATAGTTGTGTGAGTTAATTATGATTGAATTTATCATCTCTTTTAAAATAAAATAAAAAAACTATTTGCGAGTGATGTCGATAATTTTGAGTATCAATTCATTTATTGATGTAATTTTTTATTTTTTTACTAATCGTTTTTATTTGTTTATAATTTTTGTCAAAAATTATTTTTATTTCAACATATATAGGCGATTTACTTTTTGGCCCATCTTGAATTATGGGCCTGGCCTTTAATTGAATTAGAAGATAGTTGAATGTGATCGTATTAATTAACTCGTGTCTATCAAGTTATTTTTATTTGGCTTAATTAGCCAACAGTTGACTAAACCATCGGTTACTCTTGTCTTTATAAGGAATAAGACGCGTCATTTGCGCAGCCCGTGTTCAACGTTCTCAAATGTCTTAGCGCGTTTTATTGAACTTCTTGTTACCGTCACTGAAAATGATTATGCATTTGATGTAATACATGTTCATTACCAGATCTAAACTAGCTGGATGATAGTAACCATTTTTGTTCTTTTTAACGACTATGAAAGCTATTTGCTATATACCTTCATTGCATAGGAGAATTCTGTAGTCAAATTTCCAGATAATCTTCTACAGGAATAGTTTCATATGCACCAATTTTTGAAATTTCTGTGTAGTGCTGTCACAAATACAAATATTTAACATGTCAACATCAATTAAATCTGATTCTAGAAAATATTAGTAATTGAATACAACCATATATATTGTTGATACCAATATATGTATATATGAAACATCAAACACCTTCAATCTAAAAGTGTTATGCTACATAAGTACTAATTATCAATATTTTGATAAAAAGATCTACACATGTAATTTTAGATTAAATAGATTCTTAAAAAATTATATCATTGCCACGGCAATGCCACTAAGATTACAATTCTTTGCAAGATTAGTTATGCGACCAAAAAGGTCGACAACTATAATTAAGACTTAGATATAGGTGCATTAGTTGTATTTGATCACAATTCTATGCAATATCAAAGGTAACTATGCCACCATTACTACAGTTTTAAACCTTGGTCACTGTCTTTGAAAAATCCCATGCACTCTTCTTATCTACCTTGTCTCCTGTAGAGAAGATTATCCATGTGACCTCTCTATACCTGCCTTTGACCCTGTCCTCTTGAACAACCAACATAACTGTTGTAGAACATGGCTACAAACATTTTTAGTATGAACTGTTCTGTTTTATGTTCACATGACACCCTTCTATTAGATCTTGAAAGATACAAAATTGGGACAAAAGTAATGAGAGTTTGGTAACAAATAAAAAAGAATTTTGGTTAATAATTGTACTCAAAACAAAAATTACGTACTATGAATTAGAAGGATAAACTCTCATATTTTATTCATTTCTTGGACTAATTGGTTATAATTTTAAACTTTTTTTAGCATAATAATTTAAGTATGCTTCATATGTTGGAGGAAGTGTATGAAATTTGGTTTCATTGTCATGCTTTAATGGAACATGATAGATAAAATAGAAATATATTAGTCAAAATTATCTGCTACTCTTGTTCTGCCTATTGAGAACGAAGAACAAAAATTGAGTGGGTGCAGATTAAAAAAATAAAGAAGCTTTAGTGACTAATAATTAGTATTAGTATTGCAAAGGATAAAGAAAAGGAAATATGTTAAAAAATATAGTAGAAATTGAATAATGATAACTTGTCTAACAAAAAGCTTAATATATATAATCATAACATTACACCAACACTAGATCCTGATTCTGATTTGTGGGGTCTACACAACCCAACATGCATAGGTCATGGCCTTCAATCCTTGGTTGTTGGCCATACCATCTTCCAATCCTAACGACTACACAACCAAAAAACTATTCCTCTTAATTGTTGATGTGATCTTGTAATAGATCAATCTCTCTCACTCCCTCACACACACACACACACACTCAAATCACTAGCTAGACTAAAAATATTTAGTTACATTATACAATTATATTACAATGACCCTTTTCCTTTCACATGAAACAAAAGGAGAATGTGAATAGATGAAAATGCCAGTGATAAATCCTTCACCACAAACATTATTAGAAATCCAAAATCAAGCATTTTTTTTCTCCTTCTTCTTCTTCCTCCACAACTATACATATGCTAGATTAGTAAAATACCAACTTCTAATGCTACCCTCTAATTCTATTAATTAATTAACTAGTAAACATATTTTATCATATAAATTAAAAACTAAGTTGGTAAAAATGACTTAGTAGTAACTCTGAGGTATGAATGAATCCTCTACTAGAATTATCAGATGGTTTCTATTGAAAAAGAAAGACACAAATAATAAAATAATAATATTGTGAAAATAATATTATCTTACAAAGCATGTCTTTTTACGTTTCAGTGAAACCATCTAATAAATGGAGAGGATCCAAAACCGAAAAATTGGTATATAGTCAGTGAAGTACAATCCTCTGATACTTATTCTCTGCAGAAGGAGAATCAGAACCTTCACAGAAAACCCTTTTTCTATTGACTCTTCCACAGTTGGTAGTAGTAGTAGTAGGAGTGATGCTACCATTAAAGGAGTCTTGATGAAATAGTTGGTGTTGTAAGGGTGGTGAAGGAATAGTAACAGGTGGAATCTCAAAAGACTCCAATGGTGGTGGTGGATGTCTCCATTGAGGTAATGGTCCTGCAAGAAGAAGGGTCTGAAGCAAAGGACCAGCTTTCATAACAGCTTGTAAAAGTTTACCTTTTTCAGGTAAAGGTTTATCTTTTGCTATTAACTCAATCATTGGTGATTCTGTCACAACAACTTGTTGATGTAATGATGCATTAGATGAATTCAAAGGGTCAATAACTGGTGATGAAACTATGCTTTCTTCACAATCTGATGAAGATAAACCATTGTTGTTAGATGAATCAATTCCTCTTCTTTGTTGATGTTGTTGTTCTTCTTCAATGCTTGAAATTCCAGACAGAGGATCTTGCTGCTGTTGTTGTTGTTGGTGTTGTTGGAAAAGTAACTTTTCTAAGAAAAGTCTTTGGCATTTTTCTTGTGCTTCATCTCTTTCTCTTATGACTTTGTTGAGAAGTTCTTTTAGGTTGATTAGTTGATCATCTCTTTTTCTTAATTCTTCTTGTACTGTTGCTCTTGTTTGTTCAAGCTCCATTGTTGTGTACATCAAGGTTTGTTTTAGTTCCTCCATTGACTTCATCACAAAAAATTTACACAAACAATAATAAGTTATTAGTCCTCAACTTTACCATATAAAATGCAAATGAGTGATGTTATTTGAACTTCATAAAAAATCAAACTTTACCATATAAAAAGTACATTATAATTTAAAAAATTGGGATGCTAAACAAAAAATTGAATTATGAAAGAAAAGATGTGAAGGAGAAAGTAGGTACCTTTCCTTGGCAGTAGTAAGCCCAAGTTAGAAGAGGGGTACGTTGATTGTCCATACTCTAACTCTCAAAATATCAAATTGATGTAAGTTATGTTATCTAATGTTTTTTTTTTCTTTTGGCTTTAGAAGAGAATGAGAGAGAAAGAGAGAGAGAGAGAGAGAGAGAGAGAGAGAGAGAGAGAGAGAGAGAGAGAGAGAGATAGAGAGAAATGGGAGGTAGGAAGGTTTTGGGGAATGGTTGAAATGAAGGTATTTTATAAGAAGTAGTCCAAGTTACTGTTATGGTGATGGTACTTTTGGGTTTGGAGTTAGAGAAAAAAACACAAAATAAGACAATAATAAATCTGTGGCCGAATCCTATATCCTCTATACTCTACAGAATTCTATTTTATAATATAAGATTTTTTTAGAGCTGTGTACTTTTTTTCCATAAATATCTTCTATTTTAATAATACATTTTCATCTACTAATATTTCATTTTCTTTTTCTACGACAATAGTTTTATTTCAACAATCATTTATTAGAATAAAATAAATTCATATTTTAAAAAACGAAAACACAATTTTTTCACAAAGTCAAGGAAATCTTGTTTCTTATGCTAGTAATTAGTACTTTTAACTTCTCATACTTCAATTCTTTTAACTTGTAACTAAAATGAGTTGAGCTATAGGACTTCTTCGTATCATTAAAAATTATTTTGTGATATATTTAATAAGTTCAATTGTGAGTTTTTACTCTTAAGACTAAAGTCTAGTTTTATTTTTATTGATAGGATAAATATATTCTAAGTGAATTTTCTTTAAAATTAAAATTTGAAAGTAGAAATTATTTTAAGATTTAAATATTAAAAATTATAATATTTTATTATAACAAATATAATTTCAATATTTTTTGATTTTATTATTATATAATAATAATTATTTTATTTTACTTTTGAGAGATTATTT
>JBBPBT010000685.1:1449721-1460106 GCA_037974875.1 Cicer bijugum
ATGCAAACAAAAAAAAAAAACTAAATCAAAATCTTAATACATAAAACAACATACAAGAACAAAAAAATCAAATTCAAAAACAAAAACAATAGTTAAATCAAAACCCTAATCATAATAAAAAAGATATAAAAACCCTAATACAATGTGAAATAGATCACAAAAAGATTAACATGTTTGAAACAACAGAGATGAAAAATGCTATTTTTAAACACGAGATTAAAAATGATAACAAATAGAAAAATATTTAGAACAACAAAGACGAAACTAACAATCAGAAACAAAACTAAGACAAAACTAACAGATTTAAAACAACAAAGACAAAAAAAGACAGTTTTTAAAAACGAGATTAAAAAGTTTAGAACGAAAAGTTAGAGAGTTAAGAAATAAGAGATAGTAAGTGATAACCTGAAGTGGACGTTGGTTGCCACTGACCGCCGTTGGCCGCCACTGAGGTTTGAAGGAATTAAGGTTTGTTGGTGTGAAGAAATAGTGTTCGTGAGAGGATGATGATGATGAGAGAGTGAAATTAGGTTGTGGGTGAGATTGTGTAAGACTCTGATTGAAATTGGGGTTGAATTATATTAGTGGGCCAAATCAAATTGGGTTTGGTGGACCCAGTCCAACACTTAATAATAAATATTATAAACTATTATCGAATGGATCGGTCACCGCCGATCCAAAATCTATGACCTGAACCCACCCGTGTCTACCTTATTGAACCCTCTCCAATGCTACTCGTATGACCCGTTGGGCCCGATCCAACCTGCCCAATTCACCTCACTCGTTGCGGGCCGAGCGGCGTAGGGTGGACCCATCTCATTTGTCCAGCCCTACAAATAGTAATGGAAAAACTAAAGTCATATATATAGTCTTGAGCTTTCTATTCCTTTAAATTCCAAGCAGTATAAGAGTATTTAAAATTTCGTTAATTTTAACCAAAACTCAACAATCTTCACTTTGCTTGAAATGGATGCATTTTTCTGCTTTTATTGTTTATACCGATAATCATAGTTTGAAAGAACCATTGCACTCCACCATAAAAAGTATACCCCTTGAAGTTAACCCACTCAAATAATTTCTTCAACATGCTGAAAATATGGTGCAACCTCGATGTTGACTTTCTAAGAAAGTTCTTCAGCAACCGTCATAATTTCACCACTTATCTTACATCAATGTCAACCAATATTCATATGCTAATCAACATCTAGTGTAATCCATACTGTATCAACATAACATTGACTTTTGAATTTTCCACAAGTTAAATATGATTGTTCCATCAAATTTCTCTATCACAAACTTCACATTGGAACTTGACATATTGTAACCATGTGTCAGGTGGATTCCCATGAAAGAGAGGTGAGTCACAAAAGACCATTTAATATAACCAAGTCTTTCCTTAGCCATAACCTTGCATAAATAACACTTCTACAACATAACATTTCTTTTATGATGTGGAAGATCAAACAAAGTTGCAACCAAAGTTCTAATACCAGATGTTGGAAAAATAAACAAAACAAAAAAATTTAAATAACAATCAAAATACAAGATAATAACGTATATATTACAAATTCGGAGAACAAACCATGATTGTTGTCTAATGATAATCATATAATAACATACTGTGATATTGTAGTATAAATTATATTATTTTACTTAATGTATAAATATATCAAATACAGTGCAATATAAAATTATTTATTATGTGCATCGATCATCAAACACAGAGGAACACAAAAAAATTTCGTATTAATTATATATTGTCCTATATTTTTAGGGATTGTCTGAAAACTCTCACTAGGGGAGTGACCTGGCAAAGAACAATTTTTTCCCCCTAGTAGGAGGTCGTTGGGCGGGGATGCGACCTCCAAAGGGATTTTACAATTTTTTTTAAATGTTTTTATATATTTTATGAAATTGTTAAATAATAATAATAATACATTAATAATAATAATAATAAATTAAAAAATAATAATAATTATTATTATTATCATTAATTATTGTTATTAATTATTGTTATTGTTATTATCATTAAAAATTGTTATAGTTAAAAATAATTATAATTAAATTAAAAATAATTGTAATTAAATTAAAATTAACTATAAGTAAATTAAAAATAATTAAAATTAAAATAGGAAATTAATATTATAACTATTAAAAGTAATTAAAATTAAAAACAGTAAATTATATTATAAATTTAAAAGAAAATACATTAATAAGAAAAATTACATTAATAACATGAAACAAAATACATTAAATTAATTAAAAAAATACATCTTATTAATGTCCACCTAAATGACCTCCAGTTCCACATCTAGGATTTTGTCGAACTTGTCTAGCCCTTTGAACGAGTTGAGGTTCTTGTGGTTCATCTTGATCGTTATCCTAAACGTTAGTTGTAGGTGGATTAAAACCACTACCAACTTCCATATAAGTTTGAGACAGATTATTATACATGGAGTCAAACACAACATAAGCCGACTCAGGGGTTGTGCACTTAGTTCCAAACAAATTATTGAAAAGCCCACTTTCTGTTGGATGACCAGGGGTTGGTATTTCTAGAACCAGAACGTAGTACTAAGTCGTTGGTGGATATGAAACTTCTGTAGTAGGGACATGTATATGAGGTGATGATAGAGACGGTTGTGTCATGTTTTGTTGTTGTGGGCTTGATTGGGAGGTCGACGAAACATAAGGATATGACGGTGGTTGCAAACAGGAATTACGGAGATATTGTTCGACCGATATAAATAATTTGATGTGCTGTCTAAATCAAATCATATATTCTTTGTTGTGACATACAAGACCTTCTACGATCTTACCTTACAACACATAATTGTGATGCTCATTTCAATGTTGAATTTCTTGCCTCCAAACCCGGTTTCAATTATCATCAACCTCATGCCTCATGTCGACCTCATGATATGCTATCATGTCCTCTAATGGTTGTGGTATTTGTTGATGGAAGAAAGTGTGACCCTATCTGTATGATGTTTTTCAACAATATGATTACAATGCATATAGGTATATGCAGTCCAAGTGACCATCTCTTCTTCTGAAACTTCATGTTGGAACATGAGATAAGGTCTCCAATAGAACTGATATTTAAAAAATCAAGCTAAAGTAATTATAACAAGTATTAAAAACAAAAATATTTAAAAAGTTCAAATAAATGTGAATGAATATATTAATACGTCAACCATCATGTGATCAATTGTTTTTTGGTATCCTTTTTTTATGTCGTTATGAGGAACTTTACCAAAATTTAGACCATCAAAATTAAATATGCTGAATATATTAAAAATAAAAATTATAATAAAATTAGTAAAATAGAAAATGGTAAGCAGTTGATTTTATAAAAAGGAAAAAAAAATATAAAATTTATTTGCAATGGTTACCTTTGTACTAGTGGAAATATCCTGAGATTTGGTGATTCTGGAGCGACACAAAACAAACGATACCAAGCCCAATTTTGCAACAGCAATGCACATCCTCTAATAGACATTACATCGGGTTTCGTTGCAAGACATAATTCTCTATATAATGTAGCTAAAACGACTGAACCGCAACTATATTGAGATGTGTTTTGTAAATCTCCTAACAGTGAAAGATATTTTAAATGTACCTGGTTGTTGGATTTGTCAGACATTAATAACCCTCCGATCATACGTAGGATGTATGCTCGACAAGATGATTGTTTTTCTAATACTGATACATCTTCACCAACATCATCAAACGTATCCTTGAGCCACTTTAATTTAATAAAATTACCTTTTGTTACTCTTTGAGGTGGGATAACTCCTAAGTAATCTTCACAAATTTCTTTAACGTTCACAAAATTTGAACCGCTAACAGGAAAACCAGAATCATTTAATCCTAATATATAGTATACATCTTCCAGAGTTATTGTGCACTCACCTACTAGAAGATGATTGTGTGAGTTTCTGATCTCCATCTCTCAACCATAGCAGTAATGAGGCCAACATCTAGTTTATAATTTCTGAGTTTAATCACTTCACCGAAGCCGACCTCTTGCAAATATGGTAATATGACTTCATTTGGTTGTTTATTGACGTTACAGTGACTTTTCAGTTTATCCTTTAAGGGTGACTGAAATTAACAAAAATAAAATAAGTAAAATATAATACTTTAAAATACAATAAAATAAAATAAAATACTTTAAAATACAATAAAATAAAATAAAATAAAATAAAATATCATAAAAATAAATTGAAAATAGTTACAAATGCTTTAGTATATTGGATTTCAGCTCTATGATTCGTTGATAGTTCCATGATAAAAATAAATTTTTTGATTAAGAGATATATTTGAATGTAAGGAAGTGATGTGATAAAGAAAAAAAGTGAGGAAGTTGTGGTGAAATTGGGGAACAAATGGCTGTATTTATAGGTCGTAGCCCCAAACAACGAACTGCTGATGTCTTTCAGGGGGTCGCATCCCCAGCCCGCGATGCCTTTAGGGGGTCGCTCCCCCAGCCCACAATAACTTCAGGGGGTCGTTCCCTTAGCCCACAACCATGCATGGCCACCATTTGCTATCAATCTGGTCCGTTGATTAAAAATAATCAATAGATATAGATGATCCAATCCATGCGAATTGATTTCAACCAATTAAATAATTTTATTAACGATTCAATTTCGTCCGTTGATTAAAAATTATCGACGGATATGGATGATCCAATCCTTGTGACTTGTTTTCAACCAATGAAAACATTTTATTAAAGATTCAATCTCGTCCGTTGATTAAAAATTATCGACGGATATGGATGATCCAATCCTTGTGACTTGTTTTCAACCAATGAAAATATTTTATTAAAGATTCAATCTCGTCCGTTGATTAAAAATTATCGACGGATATGGATGATCCAATCCTTGTGACTTGTTTTCAACCAATGAAAACATTTTATTAATGATTCAATCTCATCCGTTGATTAAAAATTATCGACGGATATGGATGATCCAATCTTTGTGACTTGTTTTCAACCAATGATCAAACACCTTATCTTCTATAAATAGAAAACAAACTTTTACAATCTGGTCACAACTCAACTTCTATAAATGACCAGACTCAAACTTTTATTAACGAAGATGTTGAGTTGATGTTTGACGTGTATGCACATTGGTCACAACTCAGCACCATCGAGTTATATGTCACCTTTGAGTCTGGTCATCCATCAACAAACATTGATCAACCAACAGCCTCAAATATACCTTATCAATATGACTTATATTCTCCATCACAACACTATGAACCATCACAATACTATGAACAACACTATCAACCATCACAACACCTTGAACTATCATAATACTATGAACTATATTCTACCCAATTAGAACAAACTCATTCAGAATGTTATCAACTCCAACATCAATCTACTCCAACAAGTCCACAATGCGGTTTTCCCCAAAGTGATTCTAGTGAAGAGGATGAAACATACTTCGATGAATCATCTGGTTATTCTGATGATGACATTGATGTTGACGAAGATATGGAATCAGAAGATCAACATATCCTACTTGACTTTAATCCACCATCTCACCTGAAGAGCATCAATTTAGATACTCAAGATCGTTCAAGTAAATTTCATCACTTGTTCATTAATGAAGTCCCATCAGTAAATGGAACTCTTGAAGTTGGAATGAAGTTTCAAAACAAAGACGAATGCGTACATGCAATCAAACGTTACCATCTAAAACAATCAATGAATTTTGTGGTACAAAAATCAGATTCAGAAAGGTATGTTATTTCTTGTTCAAATCCAAATTGTTTGTTTAGATGTAGAGCTTCAAAACGTAAAAAGAGTGAATTGTGGGTGATTGGTAAATTGAATGTCCCTCATACATGCACAAATTCTGCATTGTCACAAGATCATACGAAACTCGATTCTAACATGATATGTACAAGCATAATGCAAGTTGTGAAAGTGGATTCTTCAATCAAAGTGAAGGTCATTATTGCTGAGATTCAGGCTTTGCTCAACTACACAATTACTTATAGAAAGGCCTGGAAGGGAAAAAATAAAGCAATCAAACAAATTTAAGAACAATGCTTTGAAGAAAAAAGTTGTTGCTATGGGTAATAATATCATTCTTAATTTTTATAATTAGTGTGATTTTTAATAATTTTGTTCCTAAATTATATAATTAGTGTAATAATATTTTGTCTACTATTTCAATACAAGTTACTTGATCAATGAGTAGATATATCAATACCACCACAAAGAAATTGGCATAGTAAATCCGGAGACTTTGAAATAGTTAGACAACATACCTCGACAAGATTGGATTCAAGCATTCGATGGAGGTAGCCGTTGGGGTCATATGGCAACCAACCTTGTGGAGTCGATTAATAGAGTATTAAAAGGCACACACAACCTTCCCATCACTGCTTTGGTCCAATTAACTTATTTTAAAACAGGGACACTGTTTCCAACCATGGGAAAACGACATGCGTCAATTTTAGCTTCTGGTTAGGTATATACACAGAAAGTTGCATAAATTTTATGAAATTAGAAATAAGCAAATCCAATAGTCATAGAGTGGATAGTTTTGATCGGAGCAACCATCCTTTCATGGTCCACGAGACAGTAGTTCCAAGGGAAGGGCGACCAATTGGTCACTTCAATGTAAATCTTCCTAACAAGTGGTGCGATTGTGGAAAATATCAAGCTAATCATATGTCTTGTTCACATGTCATAGCAGCATGTTCTAGCATAAAATATAATTATTGGAGCCTTATACCTGATGTGTACAAGGAGGAAACGATACTAAAAGTCTACGACGAATTCTACCCACCCATACCAAACAAAGGATATTGGCCACAATATAAAGGTATTAAGTTGTGTCACAATCCACTAATGCGGAGAGTCAAGACAGGTCGTGCAAAAAGCAAACGCATTAGAACTGAAATGGACAATACATAAAGAGTATAAAAAAAATGTGGATTATGTCGAGTACCTGATCATACTATAAAACATTGTACAAACGATGCGGACACATCTACTCAAATTTGATGTATAATTTTTATTTAATGTATTTTTTTATTTAAATTTATAATATAAATTTCCTATTTTAATTTAATGTATTTTGTTTTATGTTATTAATGTAATTTTTTTTATTAATATATTTTCTTTTAAATTTATAATATAAGTTACTGTTTTTAATTTTAATTACTTTTAATAGTTATAATATTAATTTCCTATTTTAATTTTAATTATTTTTAATTTACTTACAGTTATTTTTAATTTAATTATAATTAATTTTAACTATAACAATTTTTAATAATAATAACAATAAAAATAATTAATTATTATTATTATTATTATTTATTAATGTATTATTATTATTATTATTTAATAATTACAAAGCATTTAAAAAAAATTATAAAATCTCTTTGAGAGGTCGTATCCCCATCCAGCAACCTCCTGCTAGGGAAAAAAAATTGTTCTCGCTCCACGAAGGAGAGGTTTCAGGCATTCCCAAAAAAGTAGGACATTTTAGTAACTAAATTCAAAAATAGGGCATTTTGGTTAACAATCCTAAAAATTAGGATATATTGGTAATAAAATTTATTGTTATGTCTAATATTTATTATTTTACAAATCTGAGTAATATTGTTATATCTAATTGGAATTTGAATAGTAATATTTTTTTAAACTTTCTCGTTCTAAAAAAAAGTTTTAATAATTAAAATCTAATTATTGAAAGATAAATAAAAAAAATATACAAGAATATTATATTTATATATTCTAGTGATATAGAGGGTCAAGTGATATATCTAGGTTCTAGTGGTCACAAAAAGGAGCTGGTAACCAAACTTTTCCACTACTATTTGAAAGGTGAGACACCCCTTAAAGTGTCCTAGATGGAAAGGATGCTTGCTTACATTGAACGGAATCAATACCTCAATATTGTATGTCTGCAGGAACATCAAATGATATTTTGATTAGAGGGTTGTCTACAACGTAACCTTGTTTGGTTTAACTTGAAGAAATATTATAAATACAATTTTAACTCCTTTATCAAGTCGAGTAAATTAAACCTATGATGGGTAAATTAGCTATTACACATCAGTTAATTTCGTGAAAATATTTTTTATTTTTAAAATTTATGTCAATTTTATTTATTAATAAAAAAATATGTAATTTAATATTTTTATCTATATTTTTAAAATAACAAAAATATCAAAATAACCATTTCATCATTTTCATAAAATCATCATCTATAAATAGTATTTTATTTTGTATTCTTGATTACCATGTATTATTTCAAAAATATTTTATCTTTTTATCAACAAACTAAAATAAACACATTAAAATGAATAATTTTAAAAATAAAAATAAATAATATCTTTGTGAAATAAACATACGCTTATTCTGTCAAAGAAAATTATGTACTATTAATAGAAAATAAAATATTATTATTTTATTACCTCAAGAAAGAAAAAAATATTTGTCAAAAAAAAAGAAAAAAAACAAAGAAAAAAAAAGGGTAAATCCCAAATTGACAATGCAAAGCCCAAACTCAAAAGTGGTTGAGTGGGGTGCCTCACCTTTATGTCCCGTCTGAATTTGATTAAGAATCTAATAATCTATGCAATGCCAATTTAGGTTCACCTTTCAAAAATTATTAAATGCATGCTCAAGAATGTAGATTATTGCATAGGATGCGGCAAATTGAAGCAATTGAAAGGGGTGTGGTGAGTGTGATAGTGCAACTTCACCTTAATCCATAAAAATATAAGCTTGCTTTGGTAGGGAAGATGCTAGACACTAAGAATCTTGAATCCATATTTATGTTTTTAAGACTATATGATGGTTTTGATCTTTCCTAGTGTGAGTTGTGACCCTACAAGAATTTTTTTCATTGGCACAAAATAATTATACTTTTTATGAGACAAAAATAGTGATATTAATAGGAGTATAAGGGCAGTCCAACCCGCAATAAAATAATAAGTCATAATGTTTGTATACACCTCAAGAGACAACTTTAATTTGAAAAATCACAACATTACAATGAACTATAGTCCCTTGAAAAATGATCTTATTTATTAATAACTCAATAGATCAAACTTAAACATTCCAAATAACATGTACAACTCAAGATTTTTGATCTTCATCTTTAACATAATACTAATAAATTACTAGCATTATTAAAATTGATTGTTTAAAAAAAAAATAGATAAAAAAATCATTACAAGAAAATATGTAATTACTCACAATACATTTTAACTTTACCCATAATATATATATGAGTAATTTATAATTTCGCACAATCAGAGATCCATATATAATGAGCTCGTAGGTAAATATTATCCACAAAAATTACGTAAGGAATTGATCACTGATAAAGTGATTTGATGATTTGAAAGAGAAAACTAAAAATTGAAATGATAAGAAGATAACATATACAAACTATGCATGTTGTCTCCTTGTGAAAACTCTAGGAGTCATGCACTTAGAAAGGGGGAACATGCATTAGCTTCAACCTCCATAAATGAAGATAATCAACTATATATATATGCTACATGTGCTAGATTAATTATTGTAATTAATCAATTATAGATTGGTATAGTTTTAAAGTCTTAATTTAACTGACAAATATTGATACTGTTAGATTAAACATCTTATATCAGATTTGAATATGAGATCCCACATTTCTACATGATTTTATGGTGGTATTTACCAAATTTGCTATTCGCCATGTCTATTGAGAGACAAATTTTAGGATTTTGTATTTGATTCAAATTTTTAGGAGAAGAGGGGAACAAAATCTCTCCTTAGAGTGTATTTGGTTGGAGGTAGATGGAGGGAAATAGAAGATAAGAGTTAAAGGGAAGAGACGAAAGTTACGAAATATGTTTGATTTATTTTTTTAAGAAGCGAGGGGATAAAACCAAAATTCCTTCTATAAATAATTGGTATAATTAATTATTAATAAAATAAACTATGGTCAATTATTAATTATTAAGCAATAATTATATGATGATTAATTATATGAGTTGAGCTTTTGTTTATGAATTAACTATGATATAATATATTGTGTCATTTTTTTATGTTTAATAAAATTTATACTCTCAATTGTTTAACTATTTAATCACTATCCCAAGCTAACATTGAAAATATTAAACAATAATAAAGATAGTTCATCTATCATCCTTATTTTTTCACTCACTATCTCTTAAATTCTAAAAGTCAAAATGTTATAACTTGTATTTGTTATTATGGTTATATTCCTTCATAGCGATCATATATAATTATTTATCTATTTTTAAAATATAGAATATATTTTATTTTTATCTTAGACATGTTATAACTTGTTAAAAAAATTAAAATAGATTATAGACATTCTAATCTATAAATTAGA
>JBBPBT010000685.1:1487493-1497786 GCA_037974875.1 Cicer bijugum
CCAGGTTTATTTATAATTGATGTTGTATTAAATAAATTAACAATATATTTTTCAATTTAAAAAATTAAGTTATTTATAATAAAGTTATATTTTTTGTTTATGTATGAGTTTTGTCTTGACAATTTTTATTATTGATAAAACTCTTTCTGTAATTAGATAAACTAAAAGTGTCAATAATACGGATAAATTTAACGATTACGTGATAATTTTGTTATTGTCTTATTTCTATTATAAAAAAAAAATTATTTAGGTAGTTATATAGATATATATATTAATTATCAAACAAACTAAATATAAAAATATACCAAAGGATTAAAAAAAAGGTAGCTAAGACTACTCCATTGAAACAAGTAGTTTCACCGTTAATTTTGATCGCGAGGTTCATTCCAAAATCAATATAAAATATTCAACTTGATAATTTAGAAATTCAAACTTCCATACAAGGGTTAGAAACAAATATTTTTTATAAATTCACTTCTTATGTTGGCTATTTATTTGGAAATCATAATATATGAGATATAAGAACATTTTAAGATAGAGTATTTTATTGTGTGAATTTAAAAATTTGTTGAAGTCTCACGTTAGAAAAAAATATTTTTTTATAAATTCAAGTGGAATAAAACATGATTTTAAAATTCAAGTCCCACATTGAATTTTCTTTTTGAAGTTTCACATTAGAAAACTCTCATATTTTGAATAGTTTTCACCTCAAATATTAAAGTCTTATATTGGTTGAAAAACATATGTGAGTTTGCTTCTATCATTATATAATGAATTTTAAACTATTGTGAAATTTACACCAAAGTTGGATGCATTTCTCAATTTTCTTTTTTCTGCTTTTTATATTATGCTCGCCAAATTTTTGAGTCACTTATCCCCCTTTATTTATGTTCAGTCGATATTTATGAGCGATTTATATCGTAGTCCCTTCGTTTTTTGAGCGGTTCTTATGTCGTAGTCCCTTTGATTTTTAGAGCGGTTTGATACCGTAGTCCTATCGGTTTCTATAGCGGTTATTATGTCGTAGTTATGAATGGTCATAGTACCATATCGTGGGTGATTTTAATCGTCATATTGAGAGTGACTTTAACCGCCATATTGAGGGTGTAATTCTAGAAAGGTTTTCTATGGTGCAGTGGAACTTCAATACAATGAATATATGCTATTTTATCATAGGGACTTCGTGGTTGATAGTGTATCTTGCACAATTTGGGCAGTATCGTGAAACGTCTTAAAGAAAACGACTTAGTCCGCGATTCAATCCAATAATATCTTTTGTAAGCTTTAGTGCATTGTTTTTTCATTTGTAAACTTTAGTGCATTGTTTTTTTGACTTGTTGTAAGCACAACATGTGAGTAATTTTGAGACTCTCTTGTACACTTATCTGATTATAGTAGAGCTATTTCTTTCATCTGGAAGTCTCATGGTTTTTTATCTTTGCATTGAGGGATTTTCCACGTTAAAATATTGATGTTCTTCTTGCAAGTTGAGAGAATATTATATCCGTTGTATATTATTTGTTATTGTGTTTATTTCCATTCTAATTTTTATCCAAGATATTTTATACTAATAATAAAGAAATAGTAGAGATTGCAACAACCATAACCTACATAATCATGTCACTTAAGAATAAAACTTGTTTTGAAGATTGAAACTTACTTGTAACCTCTACGGTTTCCAAAATTTTGTTGATTCTCATGAAAATTCAACAAAATATTTCAATCATCCATCACAAACAAAGTCAAAAGAATCATCAACACTCTTGTAGTTCACCACAATGCACCTCATATTGACTCTATAATTAAATGTTAATGTGTCACTTTCTAATGATAATTTTGTAGGTTTGAGAATATAAGAGATTATAAAGAATCAATGATGGAAATAAGGGTTTGTGGGGTTAGGAGGATTGTACGTGTGAATGTTCTCTCTACACAAGCTACGACCATTAGAGAAGGGATAATGTGTCTGTGACTTTTGTATACGGAGATCTATTGTGAAGCTAATTTCAAGGGCATTGTTTAATGACTCAAGGGTTCAAATGCTTTTGGTTACATGAGCTCCATGTAAAGTATATTAATTTTAACAGTTTATTTTATTCACCTCATAATTAGTGTCATTTTAATACAAAAATTGATTTATTATGAACTTTATTTTTTTCTATTTTTTATTTAATTTTTTTACATTATCTCTTTAATTATTATTATATACAAAACTTTCAAAATACTATTGTAATTGCATTAATAATAGTGAAAATCACACTAATAGTTAAGATGAGTAATTTGTTGAGACAAAATCTCAATTTAATGTTATGATGAAAACAAACAAAAAGTTAATTAAGAATTATAATTATGATTCTAAGTGTTTTGGTATTTAACATGTGCATTTGAGTGTGTTAAAATAAGATAGGTATCAAACATCACAAACCAAAAGATCAATCTTAAGCAGCAAATCAATCTTAAGCAGCAGATCAATCTTAAGGATAATCAATTTTCACATAAAAGGATCAATCTTGGAAATAATATTCATCATACACTCTCATATAGAATCAGCAAAAGATCAATCCAAGTCACACTTGTTTCAGAATTTAAAGAATCAAGTCATGCTTCAATAAAGACATAATACAAAGATCATTCTTCATACAAAGCAAGTGCAAGTACAAAGGCTACAAGTAGTAAAGTACACTATTGATTTGAACTATTCTAAAGCCTGCACACATGACAGAAAAGCATGTACTCAAGGCTGACATACTGACACGGATCATAGGGAACAAGTTGTTTCATGTCAGACCAAAAGATCAATCCTGGATAAATCTTTTGATGCAACAGATTTTCTCAACAACTCTTTTATGACAGCTGGTCCTTTTCCAATGACCATATTAGTTGTTCTAAGCTTTCTGGAACTCTATAAATACAGCTGCAAACTGAAGAACAAAACACAACAATCAACACCAAGCAAAAGATCAATCTTTTCAATCATACTCAAGTGTCTCAATATCATTCTTAAAGCTTGTTGTTTTTAATCTTTGTGTTGTGTTAGAATCAGTAATAATTGAGTTCTAATTATAGAATATATTTCTCAAACAAGAGTTGAGATATCGCATATTCTAACAAAACAATCTCATCATTATTGTAAAACTCAAACTATAAGAGTTTAATATAGTTTGGGTAGCTTGTAAGAAATCCTATCAAGGTTGATAGGTGACCTCATTGAACTCCTTCCTGGGTGGAAAGGTTTTAAGTTTGTAACAGATCAAAGTTGATCTGAGCTAGGTGTTGTAAAACCAAGAAGGTTCTTGTTTTGAACACTTAGTGGAAAATCTCACGGTTGTGAGGACTGGACGTAACCCGGATTGGGTGAACCAGGATATATTCTTGTGTGATCTCTCTATCTCTATCTCTATTTATTTTATGTTTTACAATCAGTTTTCATTTTGGTAAAATTGATATTGCTGTTTTTTTAAACTAAAGATTGTTCTGCTACAAAGTTAAGATTGATCTTCTGAGTAAAGATTGATCTTCATCACTGCAAAGATCAATCTTAACCTGAGATCTAAATTTTTAAAACAGAATTTTTAAAAAGGAGACAATTATAATTCAAACCCCTTTCCTTATAATTGACATTTCTACTTCATAATTCTGTAAAATAAGTTCTTTATTTATTAATTATTATATTTTTTTAACATGGATACAAAAATGTTAAGCGACACTCATTATAAGACAGGGAAAATATCTTTTAACCATGATAACATAAAATATAATATTATGGTCGATTTTCTGGTTAAGTGTGTTAAACATGTAACTCATAATGATCATTAAAGTTGTTAAAAACATATTAAGTTGGTTAGAAGTTGTTAGAGGGAGGTTTGACAGATTCCTCATGGAACATGGAGTCTATGTCAAAAGGGCAATAAAACTGCCTACACTACTGATATGTCTCTATGTTGATGACTTGTTAGTAAAATGGTTGTGATGACACAAAACTAGATCAGTTCAAAGCTGTAATGAAATGTCTCTACTGATATGTCTCTACTGTCTTACTTCCTTATAATTGTGTCTGTTACCATAAAGAATGAAGTGTTCATGCACCATAAGAAGTATGCCATTGATGTATTAAAGAGTTTTAACATGCAAAACTACAATGACACAAGCATTCCTTAAGAAGTAGGGTTGACATTATGATGACTCTTCATCATATGCATAATTTTTATTGATTTTAGTCTTATTTATCTTTAATCATTAGTTAATTTAATGAGTTATTTAATATATTTTGTTGATTTTAGTTATTTGATTTAATGAAATGTTTTTGTTCTTATTTGCTTAATTAAGTAGAGATTTTTCGTAGTTTTGCGTTGTTACTTTGTTTTAGTGCAGTGCTGAATTTTGGTGAGAAATCAACATAACCTATATGGAGTATTTCAGCCATATTTAGAGTTCTAGATGTCCAATTGGAGTCAATCCAAGTGCTAATGAAAGCTAAGATCCATATCTACAACTTCCATGAAGACACCGGGACCAAATTCAGACTCGAAAGATGAGAAAAATATAAAATACGTCAGACAACAGATGTTGTGCGCCTGGAGCGCACCCTGCGCGCTTGAAACGCATTTCCAGCCATTCAGTACTGTCAATACGCGCCCGGAGTGCAAATACTGCGCCTGTGGTGCGTGACGCGCATCAGCAATCATAAAAACACAATTTTTTACTGTTTAGTGATCTTTTTGACTCTTGGGAAGTTGGGAGACTTGTGCCCTAGCATAGAAACTCAAAGACGACCGTTTCTAATGCCATTGAAGCAGTTTTATCAAGAATCATCCATGAATTATTCTTGTAATTCTTCTTTAATCCTTATCTTTTGTATCTCTGTCATGAGTAACTAAACCCTATTTGTTAGGGATGAGTGTAACCAGATGAAACCCTTATTTTTCTGATTTGATTTCTAGTTATATGAATGAGTTTATTGAATTGTTTTTCTCATCTCTGTGCTTAATGCTTTTTATTGCTTGATCAACATTAAAATGTTCTACGATTTGTATTTTGAAACGAAAGTGGACTTTACGAATGCTTGAGATGAGAAATTCATGAATTTGTAGTCTTGGGATATGTGTAGGTCATGAAACCAATTAAATTAGTTGCAAATCAATAATTTATAAAAGAATTTCTATACAGTAATGCTTAATTCTAATCTTAAATCTACTAAGGAATTAGGGGTTACTTTGGAATTAAAGGTTCTGTCACTAAGACATTAGGGCAAGAATAATAAAGAGAATTCGGTAATAATTCAATAAAGGAATTCAGTAACTAGGATCAAATTAGACACCAAGGTTGGATTCAAAGTGAAACTCATCCCTGACATTTGTCTCATTATAAAAGATCAATTTTATTACTGTTGTTAATTTCAAATATCAATTCAATCAACTTGGGAACCTTTTGTTCAATTTATTAATTAAATATAATTCAATAGTAAAATGCAATCCTTGAGTTCGACACTCGGTACTACCGTTTTATTATTACTTGCAACGATTTAGTACACTTGCTGAAACGCTATCACATTATCGAAAGAAGAAGATGAAGAGTTGGTTGATCCAACAATGTTCAAGCAAATGTTAGGATCGTTGAGGTATTTGTGTAATACAAGACTTGTCATAGCTTATAGTGTTATATTGATTAGCAGATACATGAAGAAACCTAGAACACTTCACTACTTGACAACAAAAAGGATATTGAGATATATCAATATAACTAGTGAATTTAGTCTGCTATATCCTATAAGTTTAAATGAAAGTGAAGTTGAATTGATTGGATATACCGATACTGATTGGTATGGATACAACGATGATAGGAAGAGAACCATCAATTATATATTAATGATGAATAAGACAATGATTTCATGGTGTCCAAATAAGCAAAACATAATAGCTTTATCTACATGTGAAACTGAGTATGTGGTTGTATCAATGGGAGTTTGTCAAGCTCTATGACTGTAAAAATCGACGGCTGAGATGGGACTAAGGAATAAAGGACTATGGAAGATAATGACTGACACCAAACTAAAGCATAAGCATTGCAACACAAGTGAGCAAAAGACAAACATTCTCACAAAACAATTAAAGAGATTGAAGTTTCAAAAAATGAGGAATAGGCTTGGAATAACATCTTTTCATCATTTTAAGTTAGGGAGAATGTTAAATATGTAATTAATAATGATCATTAGAGTTGTTAAAAACAAAAGAAGTTAGTTATAAATGAAGGTTAAGAGTTTATTAGGAAGTTACCGTGCAAAGTGTTTGATATAAATAATTGATGTAAGCTCAATTGCTTGAGCAACAAGTAATAAGATAAGTTGATACTTTTGATTCATTTTCTCATTCCATTCTTAGTTCTCTTAACTCAATATTCACAAATTCATATGTCCTAATAGAGTGCGCCCTGATGCAATGCATGACAATTATTTTACAAGTAATTATTCGGACACATAAATTCATATACTTTATTTTTTTTTCTTACTTTTTTTAGTATTTTGTGTGTATTGCTTCTAAATAATGTGTGTTAAGTGTTCTCTCCATCCAAAATTTTCCAATGCCAATTACTCTTGATCTTTTAATTGAAGAAATTTTTCTTTTATAAAAAAACGAAGAATTATATTTCTGAATTCCAAAATATATCATGTCTCCAAACAATTTTTTTGAACAACTTATGTCCATCTCTTAATAAAATAATGCGTCAATTTATATTAAATAATTTTTTTAATTATATAAGTAGTCAATATAAATATAATCACAATATATAAATCATCATAAATATTTAATTTTTATTAAAATTATATTTAAAATAATTTTTATAAATAGTTATAATATATTAATAATATATATTTATATTGTCAATGTATAACAATTAAACTCTTAAATAAAATATTTTTTTATTTATTTTTAAATATATATATATATAATTTCAATTTAATTTAATAAATTATTTTTTAAAGTTTATTTAATTTTTAGTATTCAAGTTTACAAATCCCATTGTATTCTTTCAATTATACTTCCATAAATACATACAGTTAATTTTTTCGAAAAAGGGAAAAGTAAACCAGTTAAGTAAAATACGAACAAAGCTAAAGCTGCATATTATCGAGACCCTCGCAGACATCATATCTGATCTATCACTGCCTCATTTACTCATCTATGTCAAATCCAAAACAATTTATCTCAACATGTCTCAATTTTTCCTTTTCTTTCCTTTTCCTTATTTAAATCAGTAGACATCAAGGTGGACATTTCATTAATGATCCGTCGTATATTAATAGTGTTTCAAAACTCTCTCGGAAATTAACACAAACATCAAAAATATTATTTTCAATTTTATATTTTGTTCTATGTATATAAAAAAAATTACGATTTCTAAAATATATTTCTTATTTAAATAAACAAAATAAAAAAACCCCAACTCTTTTATCCTCTTTGCAAAACCCCACTACCTTCCCTTTCTTTTCTCTCCTGTCTCTGTTTCTTCGCCTCCACTCCTCACGACACCAGATCACGAAAACACACTTTCAACTACCACTCTTCTTCTTCTTTCTCCAATTCTTAATAAATGAAATGGAAAATCAAAACAAAAGACCCTCAAAAAACAGAGGTTACTATGTTAAAATGAAACTCATGCACAAACACGGTAGACCTCAACAAGAAAAAAACTTTTTTATTAAATATTACAAATATGTTCTTTGGCTTTCACTTTCCTTCTATTTCTTCTCCTCTTATCTCATCAACAACAACAACATAAAACACCCGAAAACAACTACAACACATATCTCAATATCACTTTCTCAATCCTTTTCAACCATCAAAACTAAATCTCATTTGAAAAATCTTAAATTGTTTATCTACGATCTTCCACCAAACTACAACACAAAGTGGCTTTCAAACGAACGATGCAACACCCATTTATTTGCTTCAGAAGTTGCTATTCACAGAGCTTTATTAACAAGTGATGTTCGAACTTTTGACCCTTATGAAGCTGATTTCTTCTTCGTACCTGTTTACGTTTCGTGCAACTTCAGCACCGTTAATGGGTTCCCCGCGATTGGTCACGCGCGTTCCTTAATTTCTTCAGCAGTGAAACTTATTTCTTCAGAATACCCTTTTTGGAACAGAAGCAGAGGTTCTGACCATGTTTTCGTTGCTTCTCACGATTTTGGTTCTTGTTTTCACACCCTCGTATGTTTATTAACAGCTTCATGTTATCTTAAACATGTTTTTTTTATTTGTGTCTGAATTGAATGATTCTTTTTTTTGGTTGTGAAGGAGGACGTGGCGATGAAAGATGGGGTACCAGAAATTATGAAGAAATCGATTGTGTTACAAACGTTTGGTGTTAATTACGATCATCCGTGTCAAAAGGTTGAGCATGTTGTGATTCCGCCGTATGTTTCGCCGGAAAGTATTCGGAATACGATGGTTAATTTTCCGGTGAACGGACGGCGAGATATTTGGGTTTTCTTCCGGGGAAAAATGGAGGTTCATCCTAAGAACGTTAGTGGAAGATTTTACAGCAAGTAATAACCGTTTTAATTTTAATTAATATCTCTAATCAAATTAGTGATTCTGCTAATTTTGTATTTTTTTAATTTTTGATGAATTTACGGTTTTATCCTTGAAGGAAAGTGCGAACGGTGATATGGAAAAAGTTCAACGGTGACCGGAGATTTTACTTACGGAGGCATAGGTTTCCCGGTTATCAGTCAGAGATTGCACGTTCAGTGTTCTGTTTATGTCCTTTGGGGTGGGCCCCATGGAGTCCAAGACTTGTTGAATCTGTTGCTTTGGGTTGCGTGCCGGTTATTATAGCGGATGGTATCCGGTTGCCGTTTTCATCCGCCGTGAAGTGGTCGGAAATATCGGTCACGGTGGCGGAGAGCGATGTCGGGAATCTGGCGGAGATTTTGGAACAAGTGGCGGCGACTAACCTGAGTGCCATTCAAAGGAACTTGTGGGACCCACAAACAAGAAAGGCCCTTCTTTTTAATAGTAGGGTCCAGGAAGGTGATGCCACGTGGCAGGTTCTTTTGTATTTGAGTGAAAAGCTGGATAGGTCTTATAGGAGTCCAAGGGTTTCACGCCAATTAGATTTTGACACGTAATGGGTTTGAGTTTAGCGTTATGTTGGTTCTTTACAACGTCGGCTTTGAGCAGTGACCACACCTACACACGTAGATTTTCACAAACATATGGAAAAAATAAAAAGATCGAAATTAATTAGTGGGAGTACAGCTGGAATTTTTTTGGGTTAGGATGGGCCCTACTTTGAGTACATGAATGGTGACGTGGCTGAAATTGATTCGATGGCCGTGCGGTTTGGGAAAAGGAGAAATGAATTTAATCTTGTGATTTATGTACATGAATATAGTTTTGATTAATCATGATGCAAATCCAAATGTTGATGGAGGGTGGATTTTGTAAAACCATTTTTGCTTGTAAATAAAATGATATATTTAGTAATATAAATAATAAAAGGAATATTCAATTTGTTGGATTTTGGATTAAATTTTTATTGATGTTAACTCGAAAGCGGGTAAAGTAGTGTGACAAAAGGTTTAGGAAAACGGAGATAAAAGTGAGAAAGGGTTGAAGAGAAATGATTAATGGGAATGGAGAAGAATAGAGGAAGAGGAGGGAAATGTGGGAAGTGGGGTGTCAGAAACTTTATGATGGTAGTAATTTGAATAGTGTATTTGCAATTGGAAAGTAAATGGGGGTGTCAGTGGTCACGGATACGGTATGGGGTTGTCAAAATCAATTCTTGGAAAAATGGAAAGCATTGAACCATGGCATGGACTGTATATTGTTTCTATTCATGAGACTCATTTCATGTTTTTCACTCTCTTTCTTCTTTCTTTACTTCTCCATCAGATAATAACTGAACTAGTTTCACCTTCATAAATAGGAGACTAAATATAAAATCACTGAGGTTGGTCATTGTTAGAGTATGAGTAGGTTTAGATTTAATTTTTTCTAAGTGTATGTTAGGTCATGTGGTATCTCTTATTGAAATATTCTTTTTTTTTTTTAATTATTTTAGATTAAAATTTATTTTTATAAGAATATATTTTGGTCAATCAATATTTTAATAATTTTTATTAAATAATTTATTTGCCACAGGTCGTGTGATAATTAAATGGAATTAAGAGATTCGTATAAAAGAAGTTAAGTTTTTATATATAAATTTAAATGAAGCGGCTATACTCGAAAATCTAGGCTTTATTTGTCTCATTCAATCACTCAAAATTCGAGTTTTTTTATT
>JBBPBT010000685.1:1506684-1516881 GCA_037974875.1 Cicer bijugum
TACATAATTATAGTAACTAAATAAATTAAACAAACTCCAAATACATTAGAGTTTCTACAAATTACAATTGTCACATATTAAACAAACTCCAAATACATTAGAGTTTCTACAGATTACAATTGTCACATATGATATTCTGTATTATAAAAATATTCAATAAATTTTTCATTATCAATATTATTAAATGAATATTTATAAAAATGAATTTTAAAACTATTAAGTTGTACAATTCTAATATTAAAAGATGCCACATCTCATTAACTTTTAATAAAGTATTTTTGTTTTTTTTTATTTATAAAATTTGATATTTAATTAGAAAGTAAATTAAACTCAAAATTTTTAAAAAAATTATAACTCTAAATGGGTTGAATTCCCAAATGAACATATTTTTTTTTTGGCTCAATTTAACTTAAATTTAAGGTGATAAAAAAAATTAAAAAAAATTAAAAAGATATACTATAAATCCTAGGAAGCACACTTAAAAAAAAGTGGGGCGGTTGGTTTAGATGCAAAAAACACAAACACGTTAGCAGGAAGTAAAAAATAAAGAAGAAAAAAAGGAAGAGATTAAGAGGAAGAAAAAAGAGGTCAAGAGAGAGGAAGAGAACAAGTAGACGAAGAGATTGAGCGCGACAGCACCAAAAGGCATGGTCATTGTTGCGGCAATGACAACGACGATGACAAATTCGTCAAATGTTTGAGTTTTTGGTCTTATCTTTTCTATTTTTTATTCATAAATATTATCTTATTTTTATTTTTACAAATCAAAACATTATATTTGTATAACACAAGAGTGATTGTATGGTGAAGATAAAGAATAAACAAATTTATTGTAGAAAAGCACAAAAATACTTTGACCTTTTCTCTTTGTTTTTCCTCTTCCTTTTTATAAGTGTTTTTTTTTAAGTAGAATGAATATCAAATCTCCACTAAAAATGTCATCTCTTTTTAAAAAAATGAAGATATATTTATAGAGTTTTTCCATAAACTCCTGTGCTTTTCCATTAATTTTCTTTTTTATGTTTGATTTTTTTTGTTTGTAATATGAGTTTCTAAGACAGGTTTTGAATGAACTAAAATTTATCTCCATTTATGTCTCTAATTGCAAAATATTTGTCTTCTTGCTTTTGTTTAAAACTCAAAATTTTACCGCTTTCTCTTTGTATCATAGCAACAACCATAAAGGACAATGAGAATTTTGTTTCCTTAACTTATGTGCCAAGTGTGTACAATTAACAACAAGTTATATTGTTGTCAAAATATTGTATTTTTTCGAGTGACAATAGTTAATGTTTAGCATAAATTATTTTTCAAAAGACAATGATATTGTTGCAAAAATATAAATTTTGTTGCAACAACTTAAATAAGTCGCTGCTATGTGTATCTTGTTGCCAACAAATTGATTGTCATTGAAAAAAATTACGACAAAATATATTATACATATCTTGTAGTGAATAATTTCATTTTAACTAATTAGACTAACAAGAAGTTAGAAACTTTAATTTCGATGATTCAACAATTCAATTTAAACCAATTAGAGTAATTACGACTTAAAAATTATAATATCAAAGATCCATCATGTTAGTTTAAACAAATTAGACTAATTATGACATATAAATTATAGTTTCAATTATCCAACGACAATAAAACAAGGGCAAGTGTGAGTTTTCTCATTTAATCGGGGACAGGGATGGAGATTGCAAAAGCCATCGCGTCTGATTGTCATACATAATTACAATCTTAATTAATTAGATTAGTTATGACTTATAAATTTTAATTTCGACTTTCCAACCATTGAATATTGACTATTTAGACAAATTATAAATTAGAAATTCTAATTTTATAATCAAATAGTTCAATCTAACATATTTAATCTAACTATAACTTAAAAACTCCAATTTCAATTATCCAACGTTTCCATCAAACCTAATTACACTAAGAGAACTTCAAAATTCTTATTTCAATTATCCAACAGTTTAATTGTAACTAATTAAACAAACTATATCTTGAAAATTATAATTTTAATGATATAATAGTTCAATTTAAATTAATTAGTGTAACTAAGACTTATTAATTGTAATTTCAATGATTCAACGCTTCAACCATAAACAACTAGATTAAGTATGAATTAAAAATTATAGTTTTGATGAAATTCATTATATTATAAATTATATATTTTTATTCAAGAAATTCATTACATTATAGATTATAATACATAAATATCATGTTCTAATAAAATATTAACTTAATTGCAGTTTTGTTCATTCTATTTTAGCTGAATCGCAAAAGTAATCTCCCCCATCTTGTTTCTCCTCAGTTTTGGTCCCTAAACAAAATTTTAGTCTCCCAAACAGAATTTTAGTCCAAAACTTGATAAAATCTCCATTTTTAAAGTTATATTACACCATTTATGATCATAGATTTTAGGTATAATTATTGAAAATAAGATCTTGAGGATTGGTGTGACTTGAATAAATACAAAAAAAAAAATTAAAATTTCATCAAGTTTTGGATAAAAATTATGTTTGAGGGACTAAAACTAGAGAGAAACAAAATGGGAGACCACATTTACGATTCAACTAAAATAGAGAGACCAAAACTGCAATTAAGCCTAAAATATACTCATAATATTAAATTACCAATTTCTTTTTACAAAAAGCACATTGATTTCGTACATTTAAATAAAACTTATGTATTATCTATATTAGAAACACTACATCAACTATAAAATAGTAGTGACTAATATGTTTCATAGTTACGGTGGTCCAATCTAAGCAACACACAATATTCCATAATGAAATTTATTTCAAATAGGTTGCATAGACAACATGTCCTTTCATATAGTACAGCATGTCCTTTCTTTATTTTCCACCCGCACACAAAAGATTTTGGAAATCATCCCGAATCAATTTATTTCAACAAGAACACAACACAAAAAAACAACAAAAACATTCCGATAATAGGAAGGCTTGGATGTTCAACCGCTCTTGCAATTACACTTACCAAACAGGACCATCACAAAAACCACCCCTTCATAGCAAACTCTTTCATAAAATATTAAGAGTATATAAGGGCTAATAATAAATTTTTTAACATAAACTTTTCAACACACTTCATTTTATTAATTAAAATTGATACAAATTCCATTAAATTTTGTAGTCAAACATAAACTTAATGGAACTGTAAAATTTTAATTAATCAGAGTGTGTCAAATATAACTTCAAATAAAAATTGACCATTTTAAACACGATGCTTAGCACTCAGGGACAAGATTGTGGTCTCTTCTGGGGTCATGACAATAATTATACACCATGTAATTATTTTGGACCCATTGCATGGCCACATATTGTTGAGGACTAAGGCTACCATACCCTAAAGAAGAGGTAGAGGGTGGTTTGCATGAGGCAGAGGATTGAATAGTACAACCTTGTAATTTGAAGTTTTTGTACCTTCCAATGAAGGGTTGGTATTGATAATTTGCTTTGTACTTTCCATCTTCTGTTGCCCAAGAGGATGCATCCCATATTGATCCGTACACATACATTGGTCTTGAAGGGTATGTGGCATCACTTTTCCTAGGATACCTCCTTATGGGAACATCATCCACTAAAAATCTGTATATGTTTGTTTTCAAATTATAAAACAAATTAGTAAGTAACCAACAAAACTAGATTCATAATCAAGATTTTAAATTGACATGAATAGTTAGTACAGTTGAAAAATCACAATCCATCATGCAATAATGCACTAAATGAATGATTAGCCAAAAATAAATATATAAGCTTTTTAATTTGATAACACACAAGAGTAATCATGTCATTTTTTTTATATTTAATTATTTTTTAAATAATTTAAATTTTAGATTAATTTTATGTCATAGATAACGCAATCTAACTTTTTTTCAAGAATTAATACGATTTTGTTTTTTCTGAATAATTTATTATACGTTGCCTATTTTCTTTTTTGTCATTTTTTTTCTCTTCTATTTTTTTTTTCTTTTGCAAAGTAAACATAGAGTGAATAAAGAATGATTTAGTTCATGATAAAGAAGACTTCAGAATTTAGAATTCAGTACATTTACAAATAGATTTACATTTGAGTAACTCTAATAACACTAAACCAAATAATTGATGTTAAATGCATCTCTCACTTTCTCTATTTGTTTATTTGTCTGTTTTTCTATTTCTCTTTGTCTTTTTCTTTCTATTTTTGTTTGTCATAAACAACTCTAATAAAAGCTTAAACAGATTGATAAAGACACATGATCAATAGTTTGGACTGTGCACAAATTAACTCACCCTTATATTAAAAAATTGTCTTTTATTTAGAAGAATTAAGCTTTAATAACATGACATGAATTGATCAATTGATATTTCCAAAAATTAATTTATTAGGTGAAAAACCATGAAAGTATGATTTTTACATCATAATTGTAACTATAGTAGTCATTTTCAACTGACTCATATTCTGACTCATAATTAATGAAATTGATGAAACCGATCAATAATGAATATTAAAATGAATAATAATAATAATAAAAAATTACATTAGCTCACTGGGTTTCCATAGAATAGCATAGTTGTGAAAATCTTGAGTTGGATCAAACCAAAGATGAAACTGTATCTCTCTTCCTATAATGTTCCCATCTCCACTTCCTCTTATATATACATTTGTCTGCAACACATATGGTTTACCTGGCGTAGTTCCAAGAAATTCAATGTCAATTTCATCATGGTTTCCTGGATGGTCTTGATTATTTGAAAGCTGCAATTACCATAAAAAATAGTGATGCAATGAAAATTTGCAATTTAAGAAACATATTTAATTTCAAACATTAGTCAAAGTTCCATTATTGAGTATTTTGAACTTACATAGAGAGAAGTAATAACTCCTGCAGTATAGCCAGGTTGAAGCTTAATTGCAGCACCAAAGTATCCAGATTTATATGAGTGAAGTGACTTGAATCCACTCCCTGTCATTCAAAACTTGTTAATTTTTTCAGTTATATTATAAAGTCTCACATTGTTTAGCCATTCACACTAAAGATAGTTTATAAATACTTATTATCTGTAATGCAACAATTTTTTTTTTTTTAACTAAAGACAAAATTGTAAGTTTTGCGTATGAAAAACATGTTTCAGACACAAAACATACAATACCTCGTAAAAGCAGTGTAGGTTGAAACTAAGGAAATTTACATTACCTGAGTTAGAGTCAAGCCATATTGTCAGTGAACTTTGGTCCACTCTTTGATGCTGAGGTCCCCAAAGGTTTCTAAATCCTTGACCAAAGCTAATAGGACTTATTTTGGAACTAGGGTAGTAGCCAGGTGAAGGTGGACCCAGAGCATTAGAACAAATTGTGAGTAGTGATAGTACAAGAAGATAGAAGAAAGGCATTGTAGTATTAAACACTAAACAGAGGACTCTGTTCTTAATGCAGGGTAGGGGCAGAGGATAAGAAGAGATTAGTTGATTTTCATGTTAAGAGTGTGGCTACACCAGTTGGATATATAAAAGGATTTTGTTACCCTACAAAATACCAAAAAGGTGATAAGTTAGTTGATTGAGGAGTTACACATTAGGACAAAAATTTAGCACACTTGTGTTATAAAATAAAATGTACTTGGAAAAATAGTTCAAGTTATGTGTAGACTTTTTGATTTTATTTTCTTCAAGGGATGGAACTTTCTTTTTATGTAAATAACTGTTTTAGTAAATTTAATATACATCACTTAGATGATTAAACATGGAGGAGGAATGATATTGATTTGGTCATGTATGACGATGTTACATTAGAGGACATAAATTTAGAGATATAGAAATGTGTGGTTAGCATTACTATGTCTACATTATCATTAACACTTGGACAAGGTATATATTGAAGATAAAAATGTGAGCAGCTTATGTATCACCATGTTTTTCCTTGGGAAATGTGTTGGGATAGGATAACTTTGTAATGATTATAATTTTTTTGTTGCTTCCTCACTACTTCATTCAATTTCTTCATGCAATAATATGTTTGATGATATTAAGTAATTTATTTTTGGGTAAATTTAGAATAGGAATTTTCCTGCAATCATACAATCAAAGATGTTAGTGGTGGTTCAATCTTAATTAAATGTTTTATAATATATTTTAAATTTAAACGGTTTGATTTTAATTGAACAATTAGTAAATTTAAAGTGAGTGAATGTTTTTTAAATATATTTTTACATCCATATAGATTAAATATCAAACTCTTAACTAAATGTTATAATATCTACCACATGCATCATATTATATTGATGGTGTATTAAAATAATTTAGTCTAATACAAAAGTTATTTTGGTTTTGGCTGCCGGCTTGAAAGTAGTTAAGGCAGGTTTGTTCTAAAACATATAGTGCCAAAAATTAACGGTAAGGATTACTAACTAATTAATATTATTTATCATTATCATTAATATAAAATAAAAGAAATTAAATTATGATTTATGTATTACTATTATTTAAGAGAATATAATTGAAAATAAAAAATAAAAATATTATATTAAAAATAATTTTGTTTTTTTAAAATAATATTTTTATAAACAGGTCACTTATTAGAGAGACAGAAGAAGTAAAATTATATTAATAAAAAAATTAATTAATACTTCATTGATAATTTAAAATAACAAATAATATAAAAGAAATAAATATTCTAAATATATAACGTAAGAGTTAATGAAATAGATGAAGCTATATAGATTAGGTTATAGTCAAATATTTAGCAACTTGTAGTGGGATTTCATAAACATTTCACTGATTTTCTACTTTGCATGCTTTTGACTTTTTGAGATTGGGAATATCAAGCTGAAGCACATTTACTTTCACGATCATATTTTAAAGCGACGACCTTGGAAATTTTCATTGAACCATGAGTATATATTTTGGTATTTAAAGCAATGTTAAACAACATGAAGAATGAAGAATATGACATGAATGGGTGAAAAATCAGTGTTTTTTTGGTAAATCTTTCAACCGTGATTTAGGGTCAATAACCAATTCCTCAAGTTAGCGAGATATATTTAAAGATTGATTTCTAATGACATAGATTAAGTAAACAAATTGATCATTTAAATACTAAACGTGACTCAAATTAATCTATAAATTTTATAATTTGCTAAATATATTTTTGAAATTGTAAAATAGTAATAAATTTTTATATTTAGAAATTATGATGTGACATATTAGTTGAATATTTGACCTATCCACATTAATTTTATATTAGTGTCATCATATTTTTTTATGAAATTTTAATTTTTTATTGACTAACTTATCCATAATCAGTTAATGCATAATTACAAATACTCATAAATTTATCTATAAGATAACAATATTTTATCATCAAATTTGTTTTTAGATAGATGACGTTGATCTGAGATAAATGCGAATAAACCAATATTCAATTACAGTGCTACATCAAAATATCAAACAGAAAAGATTTATATAGGACTATTTTAATTGATATTTTATAATTTTGTCACAAAATTCAAAAACAAATTTGACTGACAATTA
This sequence comes from Cicer bijugum, assembly GCA_037974875.1. Lineage (NCBI taxonomy): Eukaryota > Viridiplantae > Streptophyta > Magnoliopsida > Fabales > Fabaceae > Cicer > Cicer bijugum. Next base: position 1,514,220 of record JBBPBT010000685.1, read on the forward strand.
TAATTTTATAAATCGATTTGCATATTCACTCTATATTTTTCTATACATTGATATCAAACTCTAAACCATATATGCAAGTGGATTTTACATAGAAGGGTGGATAAAATAGTAATAACACGATAGTAACTATAGATTCGTACTTTATACATAGAAGCAAGTTAAAAATCTTGGGACACAAATTCCATCCAAATGAAATTATCTGCATTTGTGAAGATGGAATATTTATGATCATTCAGTCAAGATTTTATAATCCAAAATTAAGTACAAAATTTTTTCATTAACGATTATTAGAAATTGTGGGAAACAAACTCTTTATAATTAGAATTCTATCGTTTATAAAATCTTGACGGTCAAATCAGTCAACTATGTTAATAAGAGAATTTACATTATATGTTCGCTAAATCGATCTCAACCATCTAATTTTCATCTTCAGTTGATAATTCATTCTCAAAAATTGCCTTAAATTAATCGGTTAAATATTTTTCTTTATTTCTTAAACTGAACTTGATCTACTAATAATTTAGAAAAGCAACAATAAAATCTCAAACAACTTGGGAAATTTAATTAAGTCTCACTCTATAAACTTCAAAGAAAACCTGCCCCAAAGTAGTTAGCAAAAATGGACAACGACCAATATAGTTTTTTTTAAGGGTGTTGACAAATTGCCATCAAGTGCCTGTTTTAAATCTTGAGACTGTCGGCAATTTTTCTAAAAGTCACCACTACAATGCCCAAGCTTCAGTGTAGTGCTTTAAAGAGGGACAATTCTTAATTAGTTCATGAATTAATTAATTGTATATGGAAATTTTTTCTTTGTCACTATAAAAACACATATCTATTTTCAAACACATGATATATAAATGAATAAATTGATTGCTCGATTTTTTTAGCATAGCACATACAAGTCTTGTTTTAATATACTTTCATTTTGTTTAATAGGCTAGTGACCTGCTAAACTCACACATCTAAAGTGGGGAGAAATGATCAATTTTAAATTTGAACTCAGTTTACTCGTGGTTAACAATTAAGTTGTATTTACCAAATAATATTAAAATATGCGTTTATAGCCAAAGTTAATTCATATATATCTATATTTTGTCTATAATGAAAATGATAAAAATAATTCTTTACACAATTACGAGATTCTAAACTTAAACACGAGATATGATATTCAGTCTAACAATATTAATATTTGTCAATTAAATTAAACTTAAAAATTTGTATATTATTAAAAAAAATGTTACATAATACGATGAAAAATAACGTCAAAAGACAATAAAACATGTTATTTAGTTTGTCTATTTCAAGACTATTTTAATATATGATTAATTTTTAAAAGTAGAATTTTTAATCTTCCTAATTTTTTATAAAAATCTCTTTCGTACAATATAATACAGTTAATTTATTATTAGCCCAATTGATGAATGCAGATCAGGGTACATGTGTGAATATACATATATACGTATCTATTTATTTATTTAATTAAAAGAAAAGAAAACAATTCAGGTACGCAACTTTTTCACATTATAAGTAATGCATATGCCTTATGTTTCGCAGCTTTGTTTCCATGATTTATGGTTATGGAACAAAATAATTGACAATCCATGGATATGTATTTTAGATTATTTTGAGAAGACTCGTTGCTCTAATATACTATATAGTATACATCTAATTTATTAAAGAAAACAAACTAATTGTTCAACAGGTCCGGATATTAATTAGCCGGTAATATGAATTTTAAAATCAATTATTTGTATCCAAAATTATTAGACTTGACTGAAAATATGAAATAAATAAGTTTATCGGTAATGTTGGGAAATCCATTGCGCGTTGAATGTGAATCCATGTGGTCAGAAATAACCAACTACGAGGAAGTTTGAGAATCAATACATTGATTTAAGAACAATTCCATAAGTCTGTTAAAGAATGTGTTGTTACTATTATTTTGAAAATGTTAACGATAAAGGAAAAAATATTGTCAAGCACTACTCATTGTATTATTAACATCACTTATTTATGAATAAGTATTTATAATTGTCATTATAAAAGTTTATAAACAAGACCTAGCTTTTCTCTAAGCTCTTCAAAACGATAAATCAATATATTTGCCTTGACCCATTAAGATAATATATCATTTCACTATTAGAAATTTTATTTTTAGTGATCGATTTTTCGGCCACTATTGTTAAAAATCATTTGCGATTGCTTTTAGCAACTGAATCCAAGACTTTTTAAATTCAATTGGTAAATCACTCTAGTTGTTGGCGAGTGAATCAACTATTGATATTTAGTGACTATGACTTAATTTAAAAATTGATTTAGTGACCAATATTTAAAACCGATTGAACAACCATTTTAAATTAATTTTCTATGTTATTAGCAACCAAGAGACGAATTTGGTAATCGAATCTATAATTTTTATTAAAATTTCGGTTACTAGCTATATATTTAAACTTTGCTTTAAAAAAATGCATTACATTAAAGTCTAATAATAACAATGAAAATCACTTTTTTTTTAAATTTGATTTCAATATTTAAAAAATTCATAAAAAAAATATTTAAGTGCATTAAACATACAAATGTATATAACAAAAAACCTATAATATAATTAAATAGTATTTCTAATTTTTTTTTTAAAAAAATACACATCAAATTTTCAGTA
>JBBPBT010000685.1:1534340-1557852 GCA_037974875.1 Cicer bijugum
ATATTCTTCTAATTATATTTGTTGTTGATTAAAATATAAAAATGTATCATTGAAAATGTATGATAATTTGTGTATTTATTTATTTTTTTCAATACAAAATTTTATTTTTTTAATTCTTCAATAAGTGTTTTTAGAAAACTTGTTAGTATATTTTTTATTTTTAATGAAAAATTAATTAGATATATTTTTAATCATTATAAAATTTTAATATTTTGTTTTTAATTTATGTAAAAAAATAATTTTGTACAGATGAAAAGTAATATCTAATACACATAAATAAAATATTAAAAATTAAAATTTTATAAAAATGAATAAATACCACTAAAAATTCATCTAATAATATTAAAATTTAAATTTTTTAACAGAACGATATTAAAAAAATAAAACGTAAAAATACGGTAAATTTTATATCGAATACGTGTGAAGGGGCAAGGGATTGAAGGTGGGTGGGTTTTCTTTGTAAGGTTTTTTTACTACCAAAATCGAATAATCATTCTTCCACCAATATATTGCTTCACTAGGATCTATTCTTCATTTATTTAACCAAAAATAATTTACGTTCTATCGATTTTTTTGGGTAGCGTTTATTCATTCCGATCCCAGTTTTTTTTTTTTTTTTTTTTTTTTTTTTTTTTTTTTTAATATAAAGTTTTGGGGTGTGAGATCAGTGTAAATGGAGAAGGTGATGAACATTCTGAAACCGAAGCCAAATCCTCAACAGTTGTTAAGAGATTGGCAACGAAGGCTTCGCCAAGAGTGTCGAAACATTGAACGCCAAATTCGCGGTAATTCCCTCTTTCTTAAAACCCTAATTCATTGATTTTTTTTCTTTTTCTCATTGTATTTGTGTTTATGATTGATTTTTTTTTTTGTTTGTGTTGTTCAATTTAGATATTCAGAGAGAGGAAAAAAATGTTCAGAAAGCTATTAGAGAAGCTGCAAAGAGGAATGACATTGGCTCTGCAAAGGTTTATTTTTTTTTTATTTTTTATAATTATTCTGAGATCTGTGATTATGTTTCTCTGCTATTGATCCACCCTTTTTAGTGCTAGTAAAAATTATATTTTGGGTAGTTTCATGCAATATTGTTTTTTATAGAAGACTTGAATCCGATATTTTACTGTAAGAGAAATCAAGTTTATTGCCTTTTGAATCAACAGGTGGTGGTTTCATTGTATTATCTTCATGTTAAATGTAAGGTAGAAGTGAATGATGGTGTAGTTATAAGTTTTTATAGTCAATGCCATACATATTACTACTATGTTAGGACTTAGGAATGGTCATGGACTCGTAGTACTCAACAAACCAATGGTGAAGCAAGTTTTTTTTTCTTTTGAGATTTTAAGTTTAGATAGTATAAAATTGGTATTTTGGAAAAAATATAATAAAAAATAAACAAAATCTCTTTATTATGATATTTGTTCAATTTTCAGGCACTAGCTACGGAACTTGTGAGATCCAGGAAAACAGTAAACCGTCTTCATGAAAATAAGGCGCAATTGAATTCAATATCAATGCATCTTGGAGAAAGTGTGGGTAGGTTTTGCTATGTTTTATTTGCCTTAATTTTTCCACTTAATCAAAAACTGTCTGAGTTAGTTACTTGTAATTCATACCAGTTGTGTGATAGTTGATGCTTAATTGAAGATATTTATTTTTCTTTAATCCCTCTTGTTACCTTAGTTGATTTGGTAAATTTGTCAACAATATTGAATATGTTGATAAAATGTAATGTTATGGAGAAAAAGCTAAACTGAGACATTCTGTTGATTCTATGTATAGTTATTTGAGGTAGGGGGAAGAGCTGATTGTGATGTCCATATGGCATGCAATACATGGGACAGTCTAAATTTTTTATTGTGATGAATTTAGGCATTTAGAGCGGCTCATAAGCACAGCTTATATGGGTTTATCTATTAGCATAAGGGATTATCCAAGTGTTTGGATGAGCTTATGATAGTAGCTTATATTGGCTTATAAGCTGTTGACAGCCAATTTTTATAAGCTTTATAGAGTAGCTTATCAAGGAGTTTGTATTGAGCTTATAGATCAGTAATGCGGAATAACATTTTTATTATTTAAGTTGCTCAACAACCTTGAAGGCACACATTTGTCCTACATATACCCGATCTCCCCCATCTCGTGTCTTTTAGTTTCCTTCACAGTTTCTTATCTGTGAGTAAAAACGAAACTGTGATGAAAATACATACCCATAAACGATATTTTGGAAGTCTTTCGACCACTCCCCTGCTTCAAAATCCATGACTCACCTTCTTCATAGTTTTCCAAATGTTCTCCACCCCCAAGTGCTTTCCTATGTAGATGAAACTATGTTTTGTTTATTTTTTCTTCATCATATTTTTGGGAGTTACTCTATTATAATTTAAATACTGCCAATACAAATAGTTGTACATCACGTTCTTTGGTTTTTTGTGTAGCACTTTGATTTTTATGTTCACATGAGCAGAACCTTTACCTCTAGGAATTTTGTAGTAGACAGGCATAATTGTTTTGGTTTAGATGGAAGCTATAATGCATAAGCGCTTAAGTTGTTGTTTATCCAAATGGGTACTTAGTGTTAACTCGGGTAGGAAGTCTAGAATTTACTGGGAAACAAGAAATTTCATTGGAATGATATTTACAAATATCAATGCTATTTTACAAGCATGACTGAACATGACTAGCTGGTACAAAACCTTTGACAAGCATAACTTCATTTTAATTGACACCTTTGTGGTGCATGATTATGTTTAACTTTGGGGAGAAAACAGGAAGAGAGGGGAAAGGGTGGTTGGGGTTTACTATTTGTGTCATGCATTGTTTGGTTCAGCTGTCTTATCTCAAGTTTTTTATTGTGCTTTATACAATTACTCTATCATAACAAATCATACATGTGTAAATATTCTCGTACCTGTTTTGTTCATAAGTTAGTGTAATATTTAGATTAATTATTTTTTCATGTTAACTGTAGATTATTTTGCAATTAGTCATCATATTCAAGGCAGATTTGTATTGTCATTATTATTTAGAACTACGTTCAATGGAAATTCATGATTTTTGGTTGCTTTTGCAGCAATTGCTCGTACTGTGGGACATCTATCGAAGAGTGCTGAGGTGATGAAGCTTGTCAATAACCTCATGAAGGCTCCTGAAATGGCTGTGGCTATGCAAGAGTTTAGCAAAGAAATGACAAAGGTATGCCTGCAATACTCCATTTCTCCTGTTATTGTCAATTATTGATCATGGAAAATAGTGGTTTATTCTTCGCTACGCTACAGTGCTATAGTGCAGCTAGTTAACAACACTTTATACTAAATAGTGAAAATCATAGCGATTTATTTAAATTCTGCTATGCTATAGTGCCACAATTTGACAACATTGATTTCTCTTACTTTCTCGCCTCCCATAGAATATAATCACATGGTAGTCATTGGTAATGTCTTCTGTTTTCAGGCAGGAGTTATTGAAGAGATAGTAAATGATGCTGTTGACTCAGCATTAGATTCCGAGGACATAGAAGATGAGATAGAAGAAGAAGTTGATAAAGTCTTAACTGCCATAGCGGGTGAGACAGCCGCACAACTTCCTGAAGCTGTGAAGAAACCAAAGGTGAAACAACCTTCTCAAAGTGTTAGAGCCGCAGAGGAGGTATGTGCGATTCAATAACCTGGTAACAAACATGGCTCTTTTAGTGTCTTTCTGAGTTACACTAATTTTGGAATGCATTATTGTTTGTAGGAAGAGGCTATAGCCGAGGGCGTCGATGATGAGGAGGAAATGGAAGAAATAAGGGCAAGACTTGCTAAAGTTAGGTCATAAAAAGTTTATACTTTCTAGTCTTACAATGCAGCCTCTACATTGTACCCTGATGATATAAGAGATGTTGACATCTTTGTATCCCATTTGTCATATTTGTATTGGAAGAGATGACACGAGTTCATATGTAAGTTTATACTTTCTAATATTACCAATGGCAACATAGTTCATATGTAAATTACACGAGATTCTTGGAAGTGTATCAATCTATATATTTTTAAGTTTATTAGATTAAGCACAATACTAACTTCATCCATGGTTGAGGATCTGTGGTAGAGATAACAACAACTCACATATAAACAGTCTCAAGTTGAATATGGTGTTTGAAATAGTTTATTTTGTTAAGTGACTATTATAAACAAAAAAACTACTTTTACTGATATTAAGAAAATTAGTTTTAAAATTCATGTAAAATGTAATTTAAATTTACTAAATTGTTATTTTAAATGTTAAACTTTTAACTATCGATATTAAATGTTATTATTAAAGTAAAAATATTAAGAATGTGTAGAAATATTAAGAATACTAAAATTAAATGATTGGAGGGAGTAACACATAAATTATATAAAAACTCACTCAATCCAAACATGTTCACGTGGCAATTAAACAAGACCAATCAAGTTGGAAGAATTTGTTTGATAAAATAAAATGTCAAATTTATTTTGCAATGCATATTCCCACTATGTTAAAACTACCATTCATAAGTCACATGGACAAAAGAAAAAAATGTCACATGGAGCTAGAAGTAAATAATCCTCCCATTGTTTTATTTATTTATTAATGATTTATAGCAACCATACCATATTCTATACCAAAAGCAGATGATTGAGTGTTTTCATCATGCGGTTGACAAGGCCAAGTATTAATGTTACAGTAAATTTTTTGGAATTTTTGTATTGTAGCTGCAATTCAGTTGCTAGTTTGAAAAGAAAATTGAAAGGTCAAAATAAATTAAATAATGCATGAATAAAAAATATATTTTTATATAAACAGTTTGAAATATTTAATATTATATTTTGAAACTTAAATTTATATCTTACACAAAGAAATAAGTTATAAAAATATTATATTTAAGTATTAAATGAACCGGATCAATCAGTCAGTCTCCTATGATCCTGTTGTATTTGAAGTTAGAATTCAATCATTGTTTAATGACAGTTTTTGACTTTATTTATTTATTTATTTAATTCGTGTATGAATAACGATGGATCAAAATAATTAGTTTCTTTTCTTCAGTTTTAAAGAAGTTATGTGAATTAGTTTGGTTGTTGTATTAGTTTTGATCGACACGACACTTCGATCTTTCAGTTGAATCTGTTCGAGAAAACTTAGTCTTCCGTCCCAAAATAATTTTTCCCAAAATAATTTGAACATTTACAACTAACTTGTTCAAAATAATTCTCATTTTAGATTTTTTAGTTAGAACATATTTTTAATTATAGTATTTTAATTATATCATCTAATTAATACAATTTATATTAAAAATTAACATTTTACAATATTCAATAATATTTTAACTAATACAATTATATCATACTTTACAATATTCAAAAACATATCATGTTAATTATGTAAAATTTTGACAATTACAGTTTGTAGCTATTTTGTTAATAAATCTCTAATAATTTTTCTTCAATTTCTTTGTAGCTTATTCCAAATACATTAACAGCTATTTTGTTGAAAATAATCCTTGTGAACCCGTAACCAGTGGCGGATTTTCTTTTATTTATTTTTTTAAAAAAATAATAACCATATATTATTAATTTTTTTTTATAAATAATAACCATAAATTAGTAAAATAATATTAATATATTATTAAAATAAAGAAACTTAAATCACCTATTTTCCTTTATTTAGTTCATATTTTCTATATTTTCTATATTTTTATTCTTTTTTTATTTAAATAATTTTTCTATAAGGATATAATAAAAAAAATAATCTTCTTATTTTTACGCTAATATAAAAAATTATTTAATTGTTATTAAATAACAATACAAACGGTTAATAATATTAGAAATTATACAATTGAAGAAATAAAATATAATAAATTAATTCAATAAACTCTATATATAGATAAAAAAAATAATAAAGTGGATATATTTTATTTGAATGAATTGTGTGATTTTCTAAAAACTTGTGTAAATTGTATGACGCATACAAATTGAGTGACTTGTAAAAATTATAAAACTTGTGAAATTTGAGTATGTATTAAAAATAAAATAATATAAAATAAAATAAAAAAGGAAATTGTAAAAATTATAAAACTTGTGAAATTTGAGTATGTATTAAAAATAAAATAATATACAATGAAATAATTTTCATTCATTTTTTACAGTTCTATTTTATTAATTTGATCGGCCAATTTATTTATTTCATTTAATTGTTTTTATCATTATTTTATTATTTTACTGTTTTATTTTATTTTTGATACGTCTATGAAGCCAACAATCAACCTCCAACACGCTTCTTTTTGTTGCTTTTTGTCAATCTGCTCAAACACTCAAACACTCAATTCAGTCACTCTCAAACATTCAAACACTAGCATAACTTCCTTGGTAATGTACATTCTTTTATTTTCTTCATTTTATAACATCCTTCCGTAAACATCCTATAAACCAACCGAAAAAAAATAGAGGAAATAAATGTTATTGAAAGTAAAATTAAATGTTACTGAAAGTTCACAATCTGAATCCATCAAAACACAAAATATCATATACATCGTGTACAGTTGCGGATCTTCTTGGAGCTTATAGGAGCCATGCGCCGGCACCTTTTTAATTTGTTATATATATATATATTATCAAAATAATAGTGATATAGAAGAATAACCTAACTAATCTTTAACCAACAAACTCCAAAACCCTAATTATTAACAAGCCTCCTATTTGACTGATCTTCTCGGAAGCAAATATGGCCACGACATCTGTTAATTTTCTTTTATTTTTGTTTAATATAATAACTATATGTTATTATTATTATTATTATTATTTATAAAACCCTCCTATTTGCCACCAGGATATTTTCGGAAGCCTACGACATCTCTTAATTTTCTTTTATTTTTATTTAATATAATAACTATATATTATTATTTGTTTTTATAAATCATAACCATATATTAGTAAAATAATATTAATATATTATTGAAATAGAGAAATTTACATCACCTATTTTCCTTGTTTATATTTTTTATATTTTTACTCTTTTTTATTTAAATAATTTTTCTATAAGAATATAATAAAAAATAATAATCTTCTTAACTTTACTCTAATATAAAAAATTATTCAATTGTTATTAAATAACAATATAAGTCATTAAAAAAATTAGAAATTATACAATTGAAGAAATAAAATATAATAAATTAATTTAACAAACTCTATATATAATTAAAAAAAAATAATAAAGTGAATATATTTTATTTGAATGAATTGTGTGATTTTTTAAAAACTTGTGTGAATTGTATGACACATACAAATTGAGTGACTTGTAAAAATTGTAAAGTCTGTAAAAATTAAAATTCTAACTTTTTTAATTTATCGACTATGTACGAATCGCGTGACTCTTTAGCAAAAACTATATATATTTTATGAATTTCAATTATAATAATTTAGTTAATACTTATAGTTTCCCTGATATTTATTTCAAGATCCGCTGCGGGTAACATCTTATCCAAAACAGGAGAAAAAGTAGTGCACAAAGGAAAAAAAGATAGTGTAAAAAAATGAGAAAATATAGGAGTAAATTGTCCTAAAATTTGTTTCAAGTTCCGCTGCGCGTAACCTCTTATCCAAAATACGAGAAAAATTAGTGCACAAGGAAAACAGATAATGTAAAAAAAAAGAGAAAATATAGGAATAAATTGTCCAAAAAAATCGTATAAAAAAGTTACTTTATTTGCCATACAACCTATTCTAAAAGCAACCTATTTGAATTTGAAAACAGCTTCTTTTAGGGATGACTATTCTGCAGCGGTAATTGCAAACAGAAAAGGAGCACCGCTTACTCAAGCACTAGTACCGTCTAAGCATCCCACAGCTGATGATTTATTTCCTTCAAACCTTCCACCTGGAGGATGCAACTTATCTCTTCTATTCTTTGACAGATTACTTGCCCCAGGAATGCTTGCTGTGACGAAGGTAATCCTACTACGGCACTAAGACTAATTCAGTCTATTTGGCTACTATTCCCACTGCTACTACTACAGCTACTGCTGTAAGGAAGGAATTCGGTTTAAAGCTTGTTGCGGGAATCAGGTTTGAAATTGTTTACACTTTGTTTTCAGTTATCTATCTAATCACAATAATTATTTATTTATTTTTCCACATCACCCATAATACTTTTTTTATCGGATATAACCCATCAATAAAAAGTCTAACTCAACTCTTGCAACACTAATATATAATGTTGCGGACTTCTCCTAACTACTTATAACACTTCTTTAGATAATTGAATGTGGCACTTTCAGAATAGACACACTGGAGAAAAGTTCACATGTTTATTCAATTATTTGTATCTCTGGTGGATATAAAAACAACTTGATCGCACATCATTAATATGGTAAATATTTTTAATTATTCTTTATTTTTCAGCAAGTTTCATGTTTTCCTTTTTCTCTACGAATGATCTATGTCGGTATATATATATATATATATATATATATATATATATATATATATATATATATATATATATATATGAAAAAATATATTATTTTTGATTTAATTAAAAAGTGGAGAATATATTTATTAATTGTCATTAACATGTAAATTGCTTCTAAACTTGAAAGGTTTTGTTTATGATTTAAAAAAATATAATCGGAGTTTACACCTAACTTGTGCAACAACATCATTCACACATGTCCTGAGTAGAGAGTTTAAATTCTATATAAAAAAAATATTTATGTTATAAAAGAAATTTAAAAATAAATAATTATTAATTGTGACAAGATTATGAAAATCAAATTATATAAAGATACATGATAGCTCTGGTTTGTGTTATTTGATATATGTTAATTGGATATGATGAAATCCTATTAGACATAATTAATAGCTATGGTAATTAATATAAATATTATGATGTATGTTATTGCAATTTTGGGCTTGATGTATTTTATGAATAATGTATTTTTTTTATGTGTAGGATTATGGTTATTGTGTTATAGCTGCTATTGTATATCTTTTCTTGTTATATAAATTAATCTAATCAAATGATATGCATCACGTAGATTAATATGTGTAGAGAATTTGTGCATCAAACTGATATGTATATAGGACTAAAATTTATTTTACCAAGTTTTTGAATTATTAAAATTGCACTTTTTTTATTAGAGACTCAATTTTTAAGGTTAGAACATAATCTCTAATTTTTTTTTTAAGATATTCCTGAATAGAATCACGTCACAAAAATAAATAATAATTGAATCCTTCTACTACACACCATCGAAGGAATCAAATCAAATAGACCACATCAGCCTAATTACACCAAAAAGACTTATATGTTGCATTATGCCCTTTATCAAATTAAAGAGAAATAATAAATGAAATAAAAAGAATAACAGTTTTAAAAAATTAATTTTATCATCTAGTATATTGGTGTATTCTTATTCTCACAAACAAAAAGTAGAAAATAATAATTTAAAAATGATGCTTATAATATGAATTATATTAACCATTTATTTATGTCGCATGTTAAACTTTTTTTTTTTTTGTAATTTATTTATTTAATTTAACTAATTTTATATTAACTAATTCCTTTGATGTATAGTATAAAATTTTACATTAGTGGTGCATGCTTTGATTTGGAGAGTGGTTATTTTATTTTTATTTTCTAATTAGATGTTTATATCCTTCCATCCATTTGCTTATTCTATTTTTTTTCTCTTCTTTTTAATGGTTAACTTTAGTTGGTTATTTGGCCTCTTCCTTCCGAGAATCAAGTGGCTCTAAATGTTGACGGCAGTTCATATGGAAATCCGGGTAGGTCAGGCTACGGAGGTTTAATTAGAGATCACAAAGGTTCATGGGTGGTAGGGTTTAGTGGACATGTTAATTTTGCTGACAGTCTAGAAGTAGAGCTCCTAGCCATATTGAATGGATTAAGATTAGCTTGGGACATTGGTTGCACAGATGTGAGTTGTAGATCAGACTGTATGAAAGCATTATCTTTGATTCAAGACGAGACTTCTCAACCTCATAAATATGCTAAGATTATTCATGGTATCAAAGAACTTGTATCTAGAGATTGGGTTGTTTCTTTTGCACACACGTATAGAGAAGGAAATCAATGTGCAGACTTTATGGCAAAGTTGGGAGCAAATGCCATGACTTATATGGGAATATTTCCAGAGCCACCGGCTTGTCTATCTTCTTTACTCTTCAGTGATGCTATGAGAATTCCTTATAAAAGGGTGTAATTATGTTTGATAAAGGTGGTTTTGGTTTGGTACATCGCAATGTCCTACCTGATGGGAAATTAGCTAGTGCTCAAGGAGACAAAGACTTTTGCTCAGAAGTTGATGTCTTAAGCTGCACACAACACCACAATGTTGTGATGTTAATTGAGTTCTATGTGAAGGAGGGACGAAGATTGCTAGTTTGTGAGTATATTTGCAATGGAGCACTTGATTCTCATCTCTGCGGTAAGTTTCCTTGAATCCTAAATAATTTGTGACTACATTCATAACAATTATGTTGTTACCATTAACCTAAAGAAAAAATATATATTTTTAAGGGATAATTTGAATTTGCAGGACGAATGTAGAACGTGCTAGATTGGTGTGCATGCCAAAAAATTGTGGTTGGAGCAACTTGTGATTTGAGATATCTGCATGAAGAATTTCAAGTTGGTTGCATCGTACCGTGATTTGAGGCCTAACAATATCCTCCTCATTCATGATTTGGAAGTATTAGTAAGTTGTATTTACTTATATGTACATTATCAGCTTAAAATTATTTTTGCAGCCATTGTCAATAAAGGAATTGCTATATGTAACACACATGTCTCAACTAACTTTCATTTATTGATTTTAGGTGGGAGATTTTGGACTTGCTAGATGGCAGCCAGATGGAGATATGGGTGTGGAAACAATGGTGATAGGAACATTTGGATAATGTTAGATGAAAGCCAAAAAAATATTTCATCTCATTTTATATATCTTGATTAGTTATAAAATGTGTTGATAGAAATCTTGTTGTTTCATAGCTATTTGGCACAAGAGTATACTCAAAGTGGTTAAATTATTGAAAAGTTGACGTCTACTCATTCAATTGTAGTACTTGAGCTTGTGACATGTTGGAAAGCCGTGGATATTGATTGGCCCAAGGACATAATTGGAACTCATATATATATTACTTAACTTTGTACGTAACAATATTCCAGTGTTGGTGATGAAAATTTCATGAAACATGCATTTATATATATTCTATTATATTAAAATCAATGTGGAGTCAATAATTATAAAAGTAGACTTTGCATTCGGCTATTGACAAAAATAGTTCTTGTGAAAGAAGAACCGTACCAATGAAAAGTAAAAGCAAAAAGGATAAAGGGATCACAAATTTAAAATGTAATATTGTGAGCAATTGCATATGTTTAATATTCAAAAACTGTTCAATGAGTGTTCAGTAAATCTAAATTTTAATTTTTTCGAAACAAATCTATATTTTAAAAAATTTAAATTAAATTTACTAGTATAATATATTGAAACTTTTCAATTTATTATTATTATTATTATTATTATTATTATTACTTTTATCATTTTTATTTTTTATTTAAAAAAGAAAAAAGATAAAATAAGTGTTTTAAGATGGATGTAGGCTAGTGAGATAATTGGAGGTGTGAGTGGTAAAACATTTCCTAAAAATAGCGGTCAGCTTCGGATTTCTATATATATTTTTTTAAAAGTTTGGGTACATTTCTATATTCCTAAAAATAGTGCATGCTCGAACTTTGATTGTATTAAATATTTGAATGAATAAGGTACATTTCATTCAACAAAAATATCATGAAATAAATTACGTAGAAAGATATATTTTTATTTGGCGCGTTCATGAAAGATCGAATTTTGAGCAATTTGAATAACCCTCTTATTATCACAGTGCATGAGAGTAGGCTAAAAAAGAGAGATGCTAATGTAAGTCAGAAACAAACACAACTAAATTATTTCAGTTGTAGTGGATGACATAACACGATACTCAATTTTTGTAGAAGAACGTGAGACAATGTCCTATTTTTTATTCTTCTATAAAATAAGATTCTCCAAGAAATATATGTAATCATGTGGTGGACTTACGTTATGTGGTGTTACGAGCCCAATCAACATAACAATATGCACGTAATTGTAATCAGGACAATAATGGAAAGAGAAAGGTTCTGAAATTGAGTTCCTAGAAGATAACGAGGAATACAAAGAACAACTTTCTAATATATTGTAGTGGGAGAGACAACAAACTGACTGACAATATGAACAACATAAGCAATATAAGGTCTTATAATTGTAAGGTACACCAAGTTGCCAACCAAAGTACAATACAAAGAGGGATGGTAAAGGAACACCGTCCAAGGATACATATTTCACGTTCAACTCAAGAGGAGTATCTGTTACTCTAGTATTAAATAGACGAGTCTGTTCAAGAATGTTGACAATGTACTTAGATTAAGAAAAAAGGTAGCCTTTAGGAGAGTAGACAACTTAAATTTCCAAGAAATAGTGAAAAGTTCTCAAGTCCTTCATCTCAAACTACTTGGCTAGCTACAATTTTAATTCATTGATTCCACTAACATGAGCAAGTGTAATAACCATATCATTAACAAACAAAGGAATTATAATGTGGTGATAAGTGGTAGACCTTATAAACAATGCATAATCATGTTCACTATAACAAAAACTAAGAGAAATGTTCACCATTGAAATTTTCTCAAACAAAGCTCGAGGAGTATGTTTAAAACCACGTAGAGTATTTTTTTAAGTAACACATTTCCCCCTAATTATGAGAAACGCCTTGTTGTAACACCGCAAAATATATAATAAACTATTTAATTAATTAAATAGAATTTTAGATAATTAATTTGGTGCTAAAATTATTTTAGAATATATGTTGATTATTTTTATGATTAACTTTCTTTAGATGTATATTTTCTATGATATGTTAATGTTGTACATATTTGACTAAATGAGGGATATAAATAATAAATAATATATTTTATTATTATATATATATATATATATTTTAAAAATAATAGCTTTTTATGTTTTACAATAAATAAATTATATTTGATGTGGTAGTAAGTTTTAAATTATTAAATGACATGTCATATTAAAATGTGTCACATCATCTTAATGAAAAATGATGATTTTTTTAAATATCATATATTTTTTTTATTCTCCAAAATACCACACTTTGAAAAATATTATCTTATTGTCCAATTTTTTGAGGAAAAAAACATCAAATTTATATAAATGACTTCCACGTGACTTTCAGTTCCACATCTAGGATGTCGTGAAATTCGTCTAGCTTTTTAAACAAGTTGAGGTTCTTTGGGAAAACAACACACTTCAATTTTAACTTCTGGTCAGGTATTAAATTTGCATAAATTTTATGAAATTGGAAATACGTAAATCCAATAGTCATATAATCAATAGTTTGGATTAGAGCAACCATACTTTCATGGTCCACGACACGGTAGTTTCAAGAGAAGGGCGACCAATTGATCATTTCAGTGTAAACCTTTCTAACAAGTGGTATGACTGTGGGAAATATCAAGCTAAACATATGTCTTGTTTACATGTGATAGTAGCATGTTCTAACATAAAATATGATTATTGGTGTAATACCTCATTTTTGTCTGAATTATTAAAAATCATTTTAAAATAATAATAAGAATAACATATAATAATATGTTTAATAAATATTTTACAATCATTTTTAAAAATCTAAACATCATCATTTTACAATTCAAATTTGAGTATGTATTAAAAATAAAATAAAAAAGGAAATTGTGAATTATAACGAAATAATTTTCATTTATTTTTTTACAGTTCTATTTTATTAATTTGATCTGCCAATTTATTTATTCCATTTAATTGTTTTTATTATTATTTTATTATTTTACTGTTTTATTTTATTTTTGATATGTCCATAAAGCCAACCATTTACCTGCAACACGCTTATGCTTTTTGTCATTCTGCTCAAACACTCAATCCAGCCAGTCTCAAACACTCAAACACTGGTATAGCTTCCTTGCAAAATCAACACACATTTTTATTTTTTTTGCATTTGTTTTTCTTCTCAATGTACATTCTTTTATTTTCTTCATTTTATAACATCCTTCCATAAACATACTATAAACTATGTCTAGCGTTTGTTATATCTCCAACTAAAGCTAAACACATTCACCACATTGTAATCCCGGTCTCATTAGTTTTGTTTTCAATGTAACGAATATACATTTTACAATGTTGTCATTCAATGTTGTACCTTACTCTTGTTGGGAAAAATAGCATAAGTTCAAAAGAATCAAGACACAATCACAACACAAGAATATAACGTGGAAACTCCAAATCCGGAGAAAAAACCACGGCCGTTGCCTAAACCAGCAACCAGAGAATTAACACTATGTGAAAATTGTTACAACACTTAGACTTCTCTCAGAGAATTAACACTATGTGAAAATTGTTACAACACATAGACTTCTCTCACCCACACCCAACACCCCAGTACAACCACACTCTTACAAAGCAAATATTTAAACTAAGTCAGATACAAGCTTAAAGTGCTATTGCTGACTGATGCTGGTGCATTTGAAAACAAAGGACCAAAACCCAATATATAGCTTTGGCCTTCTCCTTATTTTCCCACACTAAAGGATGTGGGACTTGCAATCAACTCCAACAACTCTATTTCTAAATTAATTCAGTTTCATCGTTGATTTGTTCTAGTATTTTAAAATGTTATTTTATGATAATAAATATTGGAATTGCAAATATGTGAAAATATAAATAAATAAAAAATATTAAATATTTTGACGCTTGAAAAGATATACATGGGAGCTCGAGATATATGGATGTATAAAAAAAATGAAGGGCAAATATTTGAAATAATGCACATTTGATTGGCCTCAAGAAAAAGTGATTACACAAGATATACTAGAGTCTTCATGTAAAGAACGATTATTATCGTCGTTGATCCATTGAATCTTATAAGTGTATAAAGTCGCATAAGGATCGAGGAATCAAAAAAAAAAAAATAATAAAGCAATATAAAAAATATAAAAAATTATTTAAA
Source organism: Cicer bijugum (assembly GCA_037974875.1). NCBI lineage: Eukaryota > Viridiplantae > Streptophyta > Magnoliopsida > Fabales > Fabaceae > Cicer > Cicer bijugum. The sequence goes on from JBBPBT010000685.1 coordinate 1,549,436, forward strand.
AGGAATTTATCTTCATTGCCTGCATGTTACATTTTTTTTCAAATACTCACACATGATTTATGCATCTTCACTCATATTTTACATATACTCAACAACTCCTTATATCATGCATAATGAGTTAATCATGCATGATGCATATGTTATGTGTATATTTTATTTATATTCAATAATTTTTGGGTCACATTATTCATTTTACGTTTACATTACCACATACATGCTTCCTTTTAAAAATAAAAAAAAAAAAATTTATCTCATTTTATTTACATTCTAAATTTTAAACTCATGTTTGGTTTAGTCATCATTTTATTTATATCAATCGATCAATGCATCGGTAACCAATATGAAGACTATCATTTTATCTGCATCGATGAGTGCAAGCAATCCGAAGACGATCATCGATCAACGCATCGGTAACCAATCCGAAGACGATAATTTTATCTACATCTATCAACGCATCGATAAGCAATTCAAAGACGATCATTTTATCTACATCGATCTACGCATCAGTAATCAATCCGAAGATCATGCTTTTTATTTTGTCCCTAAATCATGGGTCTTAGTCATTTTTATTTATTTAAGTGTTTATTTTTGCCAATCACCAACGTTATTTTACATTTTTTTCATCATATGAATCATCAACTTTTTGTTTTATATGTCAAATTATTTTCCTATTTCTTCTACCTTTGAAATTAATTTACTTTCACACTTACAAAATTTAGGTTTTTATATTTAATTATATTTTTACTACATAAAATATAATTAAATAGGGGCAGTTGTAATACCTCAATTTTGTCCGAATAATTAAAAATATTTTAAAAAGCATGATCGTCATTTTACAATAAGGATAACATATAATAAGAATAATATATAATAATATGTTTAATAAATATTTTACAATCATTTTTATAAATCTAAACATCATCATTTTACAACTCAAATTTGAGTATGTATTAAAAATAAAATAAAAAAATGAAATTGTGAATTACAACGAAATAATTTTCATTCATTTTTTTACAGTTCTCTTTTATTAATTTGATCGGCCAATTTATTTATTCCATTTAATTGTTTTTTTTATTATTATTATTTTATTATATTACTGTTTTGAAGCCAACCATCAACATGCAACACGCTTCTTTTTGTTGCTTTTTGTCAATCTGCTCAAACACTCAATCCAGCCACTCTCAAACACTCAAACACTAGCATAGCTTCCTGGCAAAATCAACACATTTTTTTTTCTTTGCATTTGTTTCACTTCTCAATGTACATTTTTTTATTTTCTTCATTTTATAACATCCTTCCATAAACATCCTATAAACCAACCGAAAGAAAGGTAGAGAAAAACTATTTCCTTAATTATACTTTGCTTAAAAATTGTTACAAAAACAATGTAAAATCCACATATTTCATTATTTTGATCATTATCATCAATGTAAGTTGTAAGTGGATTACAACCACTACCACATATTTCCATCTAATTTTGAGACTAAAGATTATACATGGAATCAAACACATCATAAGTTGACTCATGAGTTATGCACTGAGTTCCAAACAAATTATAGAAAAGTCCATGTTATGTTGGATAATCGGGGGTTGATATTTTTGACATCGGTGGAACGTAATATTGAGTCAGGGGCAGATCGTTACATGGAACTTCTGTAGGAACATGTAGGTGAGGTGATGATCAAGACGATTCTGCTATGTTTTGTTGTTATGGAGTTAATTGGGAGGTCGACTGCACATGAAGATACGATGGCGCTTGGAAACGGGGTTCACAAAGATAAAAATAATTTGGTGTGTTGTCTAAACCAAATCATATATTATGTGCTATGACATAAAACACCTTCTACGATCTTACCTTACAACACATAATTCTTACGCTCGTTTCAATATTTAATTTCTCCCCTCCAAACCCAATTCCAATTATCATCAACCCCATGTCTTATGTCGATCTCATGGTACATTTTCGTGTTCTCTAGTGGTTGTGGTATTTGTTGATGGAAGCCGAACTAAAGGGTGACTAGATATGCATTATATTTTTCAACAATATGATGATAATGCAGATAGGTACATGCAGTCCAAGTAGCCATCTCTTCTTCGGAAATTTCGTGTTGGAACCCGAGATAAGGTCTCCAATAAAACTAATATTTAAAAAGTAAGCTAAAGTAATTATAACAAGTATAAAAAACAAAATATTTAAAAATTTCAAATAAATGTGAATGAATATATTAAATCATCAACCATCATGTGATCAAATGTTTTCGCTATCCTTCTACGTCGTTATGAGGAAATATACCAAAATTTAGACCACTAGAATTAAATCGGTCGAATATAAAAAAATTAAAAAATATAATAAAATTAGTGATATGGTAAACAATTGGTTTTAAAAAAAGAAAAAATAATATAAAATTTATTTGCAATAGTTACCGTTGTGCAAGTGAACCATCACAACACTATGGACCATAGTCTATCCTATTAGAACAAACTCATCCAAAAAGTTTAAAACTCCTTCATGAATCTCTTCCAACAAGTGCACAACGCGATATTTCCCTTAGTGTCTTATATAATATCAACAAGGAAGAATTATGTGATTATAGTGAAGAGAATGAAATATACTTCGATTAATCATCTGGTGATTCTAACGATGACATTGATGTTCACGAAGATATGAACATATAAGATTAAGCTATCCTACCTTAATTAGACCCACCACCTGAAGAACATCAATTTATATACTGAAGAGCAGTCAAGTGAATTTGATCACTTGTTCATTAACACAGTCCTATTAGTAGATAAACTCTTGTTGTTGGAATGAAGTTCCAAAACAAAGATGAATGCGTACATGCAATCAAACGTTACCATTTAAAACAATCATTGAATTTTGTGGTACAACAAACATATTTAGAAAGGTATTTTATTATTTGTTCAAGTTCAAATTATTTGTTTAGATGCGAGCATCAAAATGCAAAAAGAGTGAATTGTGGGTGATTGGTAAATTGAATGTGTCTCATACATGCACAAATTCTTCATTGTCACAAGATCATACGAAGTTCGATTCTAACATGATATGTACAAGCGTAATGCAAGTTCTAAAAGTGGATCTTTCAATCAAAGTGAAAATCATTATTGCTCAAATTTAGGTTTTACACAACTACACTATTAGTTATAAAAATATCTGGATGGGAAAAAAATAAAGTAATCAAATAAATTTATGGCAATTCGGAAACAATCAATTCCTTTAATGGTTGTTCGTTATGCAAACATTTTCTCCAAGAACCAAAATTAAAACGGAAATAATCCCAACCTATTATGAGAATAGTTTGATAAATGGGATAAGGATATTTTGAAGACTATTTTAGGCCTTCGTTCCATGCATATCTTGTTTAAATTTTAGAAGCCATTAGTACAAGTCGAGAGGATTTGATTGTACGACAAGTACAAAGGAACTCTATTGATAGCAGTTGCACATAATGAGACAACAATGTAATTCATATTGGTTATGCTCTTGTGGAAGGTGTGACAAAAGAGGGTAGAAGTTTGTTTTTGAGAAATTTGAAAAAATACGACACTGCACAAGCCAACATTTATTTGATTTCAAATAGACACAGATTCATTCAGAGTGCTTATAATAATTCAAATAATGGGTGGCAAAATCCTCTGTCAAAACATATGTTCTACGATCGACACATTTCACTAAATTTTGCAAGGGAATTTAAAGACAATCCTTTGAAGAAAAAAGTTAATTCAATAGGTAATAATTTCATTCTTAATTTTTATAATTAGTGTAATTTTTAATAAATTCATTCTTGTAATTTGTGTAATAATGCATTGTCTAATGTTTAAATACAAGTTACTCAATCAATGAGCCTACATATCGATACTATCGCAGAGAATCGACATAGTAATCCTGAAGGCTTTGAAATGGTTAGACAACACACCGCAACAAGATTGGATTCAAGCATTCGATGGAGGTAGCCGTTAGGATCAGATGACAACCAATCTTATGGAGTCAATCAACGAAGTATTAAAAGGAATGCACAACCCTCCCATCACTAATTTGATCCAATCAACTTATATTAAAATAGGGACTATGTTTCCAACCAGGGGAAAACAACACGCATCAATTTTAGTTTCTGGTCAGATATACACATAAATTTGCATAAATTTTATGAAATTGGAAATACATAAATCCAATAGTCATAGAATCGATAGTTTTGATCGGAGCAACCATACTTTCAGTGTCCACGAGACGATAGTTCCAAGAGAAGGGCGATCAGTTGGTAATTTCAGTGTAAATCTTCCTAATAAGTGGTATGACTGTGGGAAATATCAAGCTAAACATATGTCTTGTTTACATGTGATAGTAGCATGTTCTGACATAAAATATGATTATTGGAGCCTTATAAGTGATGTGTACAAGGTGAAAATAGTGCTAAAAGTTTACAACAAAACGTTCCAACCATACCAAATGAAGGATATTGACCACAATATGAAGGTGTTAAGGTGTGCCACAATCCACTAATGCAGAGAGTCTAGAAAGGTCGCCAAAAGAGCAAACACATTAGAACAGAAATGAACACTATATAAAGAGTACCAAGAAAATGTGGATTATGTCGGGTCTCTAGTCATACTAAGAAACATTGTCCAAACGTTGCTGGCATATCTACTCAAATTTGATGTATTTTTTCTTCTATTTTAATGTATTTTTTTGAAAATTATAAATAATTTACTATTTTTAATTATTATTATTTATTAATGTATTTTATTTTACTTGATTATTATATTTTTATTTTTTTAAATAATTTAATTATTTTTAATTTATTAATTAATTAATAATAACTATTAAAATAAGGAAAAAATGCTAGTATGAGGTCGCCCTATGGGCGTGTGACTTCCTATTGAGTTCAAAAAGTAGAACAATCAGATAATATATTTTTTCATGTGTGGCATTGTGAACAAAAAAAGTAAGATATTTAAAAAAAATCCAAAAAATGATGAGTTTAATTTTTAAAATTGAGTAAATTAGACTACCAAATTTGTTGGTTTCGAAATACAGGGACTAAAATCCAAAAATTGTATATACCAGAAGATTAAAGACTTTTGTATCCAAATATCCTCTTTTTTAAAAAATTTTCCCAAAATGCCACTGTTTGAAAAAAGTTTCCCAAAATGCCACACTTTTTAAACTCAACAGGAAGTCTCTCCCTGAGAAAGCGACCTCCTGAAGAGGAAGCCTCTCCCTGGTGAAGCGACCTCCTACACGCATGACACCTTTTTTGGTTTTTTTTTTTTGAAAAATTGTTTATTATTATTAATTTTATTATTTAAAAAATAAAATATATTAATAAATTTGTAAATAAAGTTTATAATTTAATTATTATTATTATAATAAATTATTATTATACATATAATTAAAAATTATTATAATTAAATTAAATTATTAATTTAATGATTTAAAAAATAAAAATAGTAATAATAAATTAAAAAATACATTAATAAATTATAAATAAATATTATATTTTTATTATTGTTATTATGATACTAAATAATTATTATACTTATAATTAAAAATTATTATATTTAAAATTATATTATAAATTATATGTATTATATTATAAATTTCAAAATAAATAAATAAAATAAAAATTGAATAATAATAACAATTAAATGAAAAGAAATTTATATTGCTAACATGAATATTAAAATACATGAAATTTGGAAAATTAAAAGATTTCAAATTTATATCAATGATGTCCACCAAAATGACCCCTAGTCCCACATGTGTGGCGTCTTCGAACTCGTCTAGCTCTCTGAGCAAGTTGTGGTTCTTCCGGTTGATCCTCATTTTGATCATTTTCTTCAATGTAAGTTGTAGACGGGTTAAAACCACTGACACATGCTTCCATTAAATTTTGAGATTGTTGATTATACATCGAATTCAGGAGTTGTGCAGTTCCAAACAAATTATAGATAAGCCCATGTTCGGTCGGATAACCGGGTGTTGGTATTTCTGGCACTGATGGAACATAATACTAAGATGGTGGTGGATCACAAAATGGAACTTCAGTAGCGACATGTGTGTGAGGTGTTGATGAAGACGGTCCTGCTGTGTGTTGTTGTTGTGGGGTTGATTGGAAGGTCGATTGCACACGAGGATATGTTGGCGGTTGTAATCGGGGGTCACAGAGATATTGTTTTACAGATATAAACAATTTGGTGTATTGTCTAAACCAAATCATATATTCTATGCTATGACATATAAAACACCTTGTACGATGTTACCTCGCAACACGAAATTATGGCGCTCGTTCCAATGGTTAATTTCTTCTCTCCATACCCAGTTCAAATTATCATCAATCCCATGCCTCATGTCGACCTCATGATACGATTTCATATTCTCTGGTGGTTGTGGTATTTGTTGATGGAAACCGAATTGGAGTGCGACTCTATCTGTATGATGTTTTTCAACAATATGAAAACAAAGTAGATAAGTACATGCAGTCCAAGTGACCCTATCTTCTTCTGAAACTTCACGTTGAAACCCGAGATAAGGTCTCCAATAAAACTGACATGTAAAAAATAAGCTAAATTAATTATAACAAGTATAAAAAATAAAATGTTTACAAAATTCAAATAAATATGATTAAATATATTACTTCCTCAACCATCATGTGATCAATTGTTTTTCGATATCCTTCTACGTTGTTATGAGGAACTTTAGCAAAATTCAGACCACCAGAATTAAACCTGTCAATGTCACGATAAGTGATATAGTTTATCGACACCTTGTGTTCTTTGGTGAAAATACAACAAGGTTTGAACTCATGAAGATTTGTGACGACGAAGATGTTGAGTTGATGTTTGATGTTTATGCACAGTGATCACAACTCGGCACCATTGATTTATATGTTACCTTTGAGTCTGGTCCTCCATCAACAAACATTGATCAACCATCAACATTAAACATACATTATCAACCCGACTTATATTCTCCATCACAATACTATTCTCCATCACAACACTGTGAACCATCAAAACACTGTGAACCATCACAACACTGTGAACCATACTCTACCCAATTAGAACAAATTCATCCAGAAAGTTTTCAACTACATCATCAATCTCCTCGAACAAGTCCACAATGTGATCTTCCTCTTAGTGTCTTACATACTATCAACGACGAAGATTTAAATGATTATAGTGAAGATGATGAAACATACTTCGATGAATCATATGATAATTCTGGTGATGACATTGAAATGGAAGATTTGGAAGCAGAAGATCCACATATTCTATCTGAGTTCGATCCACCCTGTCACTTGAAGAGCATCAATTTAGATACTCAACAAAAATCAAGTGAATTTGATCACTTGTTCATCAACGAAGACCCAACAGTAGATGGAACTCTTGTAGTTGGAATGATGTTTAATAACAAAGATGAATGTGTACATGCAATCAAGCGTTACCTTTTAAAACATTCATTGAATTTTGTGGTATAGAAATCAGATTTAGAAAGGTATGTCATTTATTTTTCAAATTCAAATTGTTTGTTTAGATGTAGAGCTTCAAAACGCAAAAAAAGCGAATTGTGGGTTATTGGTAAATTAAATGTGCCTCATACATGCACAAATTCTGCATTGACACAAGATCATACGAAGCTCGATTCTAACATGATATGTCAAAGCATAATACAAGTTGTGAAAGTGGATCCTTCAATCAAAGTGAAGGTCATTGTTGCTTACATTCGGGCTTTACATAACTACACAGTTAGTTATAAAAAGGCCTGGATTGGAAAAAATAAAGCAATCGAACAAATTTATGGTAACTGGGAAGAGTCATACAATCAACTCCCACAATAGTTGTTGGTTATGAAAACGTTTGCTCCAGGAACTAAAACAGAAATGGAAACCATCTCAGCTTATCATGAGAATAGTTTGATAGGTCGGATAAGGATTTTTCATAGACTATTTTGGGCTTTTGATCCGTGTATATCTACATTTAAATTCTGCAAGCCAATAGTACAAGTTGATGGGACTTGGTTGTACGGTAAGTACAAAGGAACTCTATTGGTAGCAGTTGCACAAGATGGGAACGACAACGTAATTCCTATTGCTTATGCTATTGTGGAAGGTGAGACAAAAGAAGGTTGTAGTTTCTTTTTGAGAAATTTGAGAAAATTTGTCACTCCACAAGCCAACATTTGTTTGATTTCATATAGACATGAATCTATTAAGAGTGCTTATAATAATTCTGCAAACGGGTGGCAAGATCCTCCGTCAAAGCATATGTTCTGCGTCTGACATATTTCACAAAATTTTCCAAGGGAATTTAAAGACAATGCTTTGAAGAAAAAAGTTATTTCTATGGATAATAGTTTTCATTCTTGTAAATACAGAAGTACGCCTAAGAGGGGGGGGGGG
>JBBPBT010000685.1:1558063-1569041 GCA_037974875.1 Cicer bijugum
GGGGGGGGGGGGGGGGGTGAATTAGGTGTTGGTAGATTTTTCTGTTTTTCGTTATATGGTAGTTGGATTTTGTGAATTTAGAAACAAGGCTTAATAATAACTGCAGTAAGTAAATGACACTTTAAGATTTATCCTGGTTCCCCTTATAACCAAGGGTACGTCCAGTCCTCTTGCACACCACAAGAGATTAATTCAATACTTGTTAGAAAATGTACAACTCCCACCCTGGGATTCTTGCTACAAAACTTCTAACAATACTTCTAAGATAGCACACCACTATCTTAGATTAAACTATTTTATACAAATGATACAATTAGGTTTGAATGAGTGGTATATTGATAAACAACTCAATAGCAATTCAAGTACTTGAGAACCTTTCAAAATGATATGAAAATCTAATGCAAGTACTTAGAAAAATCAGAATTTTGTTCAAAGTTGTTCAATGAATTGATTCAAGGATTGTTGATTTTTAATCTGAAGTTATGGGGTATTTATACACCATAAAACATCCCTTCAGATTCGTGACCATTGATCCAAGAGGTTTGATGAAAAATTACAATGTTCTAGAGCCATCCCAGATCTGAAAAATTATAATGTTTCCAGGTGTATTCGAATACAGTATATGTGTATTTGAATACACGTCTGTGTAACGTTCAAAAAATTCAAATTTTACATCTTGTATTCGAATACACATTGGTGTAGTCGAATACAGATTAGTGAATTTAGCCTCTGACTTAACTTGTATTCGACTACAGATGTGTGTAGTTGAATACACATATAGAAATTTTGCCTCTGACTTGAGTTGTATTCGACTACACATTGTTGTAGTCGAATACACTATTTAGATTTTTGCCTCTGACTTAAGTTGTATTCGAATACAACAAGGTGTATTCGAATACACTTATGTACTTAGTCAAAAATGTGATTTTTAACTACTTTGTTAATGTGGTTTGGCCTTTTGAAACTATTTTTAATGCATGTATAAATGTGACTTGTTCTCATGTACTTGATGTATTGGTTAGTATCATACACCTTTACATTTTATTATCTATTGTTTGGATTTGAAGCTTATTATGAAACTTATTGATCTTCTTTTTGATCTTGTTGCATTGTCCATAATCGGTGGTCTTTGTCTTCATCAAAAATATGTAGTTTACATTCTCCACCTTTTTGACTATGACAAAACTTTTGTTGTTGTGAAGAAAGTGTATAGTTGAAATCATTGCTCCCCCGTAATATATGCATACTCCCCCGTTATATGTGATGATTTGAAAAAATTGTTTTTGAGTACCTACAAGATGTGAAATGCAACAACACTACCAAATTTTCTCCCCCTTTTGACATGATCAAAAAGAAGAAGAAAAAAAAATAGAAGAAAAGACATACAAGTTGCGAGTAGAAGCATACAAACGGTATATAAGTGAACAAGAAGAGTATCATAAAGAGAAATTAAGTCATAACATCATAAAATTTAATACATAACACATCGTAATTAAAACAATACAAAATACACCAAAATCCAAATGAGAAATGAGTTCATAACATAAAGATCACATAAGGCAAAATGGTAAAGTAGTACATAAGACAAAATATTAAAGCAGTACATAACAAAATGGTAAAGTAGGGCATAGCAACTAAGGAACTTAATCAAAATCGGTCGGAATGTGGAAATGATCAATTTTGTCTGATAAACTATTAATGTCTTGAGATAGAGCGTCATGGTTGCGAGCAATAGTAGTTTCAATGTTGGTGAAGCGAGAGTCGATAGAAGTGGTCAAATTATCGAATTGAGTTTGGAAGAAGGTTTGGAAGGAATCAAGGCGAGTCATGATCATTTGATTTGAGATATAATCATCATTAGATGCAATTTCCTCGTCATCTTCTTGAGCAGCAGCGTTTGATGGTCCAGCATTGTCATCCTGTGCAACATCAGATGGTTGACCATGATCACCTTTATGCACAAAAGCTTCAAGCTCCTCATTCCATATGATCCTCATGCTAGGCAAAGCACCTAAATCCAACATATTTTCTTTGGTGGGTGTAAACATAACCTCATCAGATAAGTCCACACCAAAGTGTTCCAGAATTCGTGAAACTTCCTTTGCATAGGGTAAGCCAGTTGCCTCACGAGATCCAAACATAATAGATTTCACAAAAAATGCTCAATTAAGCTGACGACCTTCAAACATGAAATTCATAATTTGCAATTCAAACTCCGAAATTTGGGAGTAATTTCCAGCCTTCGGAACCAGAGTGTAGTTAAGGAAATAGTGTAGAAGCCGATAATCAACAGTAAGATTTCCCACACCATATCGTTGTTGGGCATACTTAGAATCTGCCTGAGCTCTCTTTTGTTCCATTGTGTTTCTGTCAAACCGACAGAGAGAAACATACGCATCATATTTAGAAATATTGCCCCATTCACACAATTTGTTGGGACAAAACTTTTCACCATTAAAGGGGATATTCAAGATTTCTCCGATGGTTTTGGTATTTAACCGAACGGTTTTTCCCTTAACTCTAGAAACTAGCAGTTTTCCCTCTTGGGTAAGATTGCAATAAAAAACCCTAACCATGTCTGGATAAACAGGACCTTTGTAACCTATAAACTCTTCAACATGTTGTGCTTTGAGTAACCTAGGAAAGTTAAAGTCAGAGAAAGAGTCTAAAGTACCGTACTTTTGGATAATAAGGCGCTTGTCAGAGTAGAATGTGTGAAAATGATCAATTTCTTCCGATGTGTGTAGAAGCCGGGATAGATATGTGATATTCGGATTCCTTGTTCATTTTCGTGAAGGACCTACTGCTGCATGCTTGGTTCGTGGTCCTCGTTTGCGAGCATCCATGGTGAGAAAGGAGATTTTTGGGAAAAAATGTGTTTTGGAGAAAAATAGGAGATTTGTAAGAAATCTGAAGAGTAATGACAAGAGAGAAGTAAGGAGTAATGGATTTTGCTAGGTTGGGTGAATGGGTAAGTGAGTGGAAGGAGGATGGATGAGTTTTGGAGAGAAGAGAGAAGAACTTAGGGCTGTATTCGAATACCAAATGAAAATAACCCTAAATATGTGATTCAGCTTTTATATTTGGGCAAAAACGCGAAGGTGTATTCGACTACACCTTCTTGTATTCGAATACAGAGTTTTCTGGGAACGTGTATTCGACTACATATCCCTTGTATTCGAATACAGGAAATCTGGGAAAGTTTGTATTCGAATACATATAGTTGTATTCGACTACATAAGCACAATTTTGCTTAAAAACTCAGTTTTTATGAAGCTTGCATCATATAATTCACAAATTTATATATCAAAAAGCAATAATCAACAAGAAATAACAAATATGACAAACTATGAATATTTTCCAATGGTTAAAGATCATTTTCACTCAAAATACCAAGTTCTCTTCGAATTTTATAAAATGAATCTTTAGGTAACGGTTTTGTAAATATATCAGCCAATTGATTGTGTGTATCAACAAATGTTACCTCAACATTACCTTTAAGTACATGATCCCGTAGAAAATGATGTCTGATATTGATGTGTTTAGTTCTAGAGTGCATGATTGGATTCTTGGAGATGTTTATTGCGCTTGTGTTATCACATCTTAAGGGAATGCATCCAGGATCAACTCCATAGTCATGTAATTGCTGTTTGAGCCAGAGAATCTGGGCACAACAGCTTCCTACTGCAATGTATTCAGCTTCAGCAGTACTAAGTGCAACACAGGCTTGCTTTTTACAGGACCATGAAACTAGTGGATTTCCTAAGACATGACACGTGCCTCTGGTGCTTTTACGGTCTGTTTTGCATCCCGCATAATCCGAATCAGAGTATCCAACTAGGCTACATATGCTACCCTTGGGATACCATAGGCCTACATTTGTCGTTCCTTTCAGATACTTCATAATTCTTTTAACAGCTACTAGATGTGATTCTTTTGGATCTGCCTGAAATCTTGCACACAAACAAACACTAAACATGATATCTGGCCGGCTGGCCGTTAGATATAATAATGACCCAATCATACCTCGATATTTGGATATATCGATTGAAATTCCTGATGCATCATTATCAACATATGTACTGGAGCCCATTGGAGTTGTACTTTCTTTGCAATTTTCCATTTCAAATTTCTTTAGTAATTCTTTACAATATTTTGCTTGATTGATGAAGATGCCGTGCTCAAGTTGCTTGATATGAAGTCCAAGAAAGTAGTTTAATTTTCCCATCATGGACATTTTGAATTCTCCTTGCATTATTAAAGAAAATTCTTCACATATGTCCTTGTTGGTTGATCCAAATATTATATCATCAACATAAATTTGAACCAATAATGTGTGACCATTTTCTCTTTCGACAAATAAAGTTTTATCAACCTCTCCTTTGTCAAATCCTCGTTCACTTAAGAAAGTGCTTAATCTGTCATACCAAGCTCTTGGAGCTTGTTTTAGACCATAAAGAGCCTTTTTCAATTTGTAAACATGTGAGGGATTTTTGGAATCTTCAAACCCAGGGGGCTGCTTGACATAGACTTCTTCATTTATGTACCCATTTAGAAAGGCACTCTTCACGTCCATTTGATATAACTCAAAGTTCATGGAACAAGCATATGCTAGTAGTAGACGTATTGCCTCTAATCTTGCTACCGGAGCAAATGTTTCGTCAAAGTCTATCCCTTCCTCTTGATTGTATCCTTGAGCGACCAATCTAGCTTTGTTGCGAACAACAATGCCATTCTCATCTAGTTTATTTTTAAACACCCATTTTGTACCAATGATGTGTTTATTTCTAGGATTAGAGACAAGTTCCCATACTTGGCTTCTTTCAAATTGATTGAGTTCTTCTTGCATGGCAAGAATCCATTGATCATCTTTAAGAGCTTCACTAATTTTGGAGGGATCGATTTAAGAAACAAAAGCCATGTTTAAGCAAGCATCTTGCAATTTTAATCTTGTTGTGACTCCTTTATTTATATCACCTATGATGTTATCAATAGGGTGATATTTGTGGGTTCTCCATTCTTTAGGGAGATCAACACTTTGCCTTTCAATATATATTGACTTCACTTTCTGGTTCTGGTTGATTCGTTTGAAGTTCTTTGCTTGGATCATCGCTTTCAAAAACATCATCATCACAAGAAATAATATTTTCCTCTTTTATGGGGTTAGTTTCATCAAACGTTACATGCATTGATTCTTCAACTAATAAAGTTCTTTTATTAAAAATTCTAAATGCTTTACTAGATAAAGAGTAACCGAGAAATATACCTTCATCAGCCTTTTCATCAAATTTTCCAAGGTTGTCTTTACCGTTATTTAACACAAAACACTTACATCCAAAAATGTGAAAGTGAGAGATATTGGGTTTTCTACCTTTGTAAAGTTCATATGGAGTTTTCTTAAGAATAGGTCTAATGATTACCCGGTTGGAAACATAGCATGTTGTGTTTACAGCATCTGCCCAAAAGTATTTTGGTAGATTCGAGTCGCTTAGCATAGTTCTAGCAAGCTCTATCAAGGATCTATTCTTTCTTTCAACGACCCCATTTTGTTGTGGTGTTCTTGGTGCAAAAAAATTGTGAAAAATGCCATTTTCTTCACAAAATTCTTCAAATGAAGTATTTTGAAATTCCCTTCCATGATCACTTCTAATTGATACAATTTTGGCAGATTGTTCGTTTTGGACTAGCTTGGCATAGTTTTTAAATGCCTTAAAAGCTTCATTTTTATTTGCCAAAAATAATGTCCAAGTGAACCTTGAGTAATCATCAACAATAACTAGTCCATATGAGTTTCCACCAAGACTTTTGGTTCTTGATGGACCAAATAAGTCCATATGTATCAATTGTAGTGGTCTAGAGGTTGAAATGGAATTTTTAGGTTTGAAAGAACTTTTTGTTTGTTTGCCTTTTTGACAAGCGTCACATAATTTATCCTTTATAAATTTCATTTTTGGTAAGCCTACAACAAGATCATGCTTGACCAATTTGTTTAAATGATCCATGTGAATATGAGCAAATCTCTTATGCCATAGCCAAGCATCATTATTGTCGCTTACCAAAAGACATTTCATTTTTAAGGATAAATCTTCAAAATTAAGTTTGAAAATGTTTTTGAAACGCTTACCGACAAACTGAGTTTCATTTGTAGCTTCACTTTGGATGATGCACTCATCTTTATTAAAGACTATCTTGTATCCTTTGTCACAAAGTTGGTTGATGCTTATGAGATTATGTTTTAGACCTTCAACATATAAGACATCTTCAATCGAGAGGGATGGTGCTGTACCGACTTTTCCAATGCCTAAAATTTTTCCTTTGTTGTTGTCTCCATATACTACATGTCCCTTTGACTCAAGTGTTAAAGCTGAAAATTTTGTTATATCACCCGTCATGTGTTTGGAGCAACCACTATCTAAGTACCACATGTTTGAAGTTTCTTGTTTGAATACCTACAAAAATGAAATCAAACTTTATTAGGTACCCAATGTGCTTTGGGTCCTTGATGGTTAGTACCTTTCTTTACCCATATGTAATGTCTTTTTGGAATACTAATGTTTCTAATATGACATGTATTAGGTGTATGACCATGAAAACCACAATAAGAACAAGTAGGATTAAATCTACTATTAGTAGTATGTGTAAGAGATTTATTTTGAATAATTTTCTTATTATAAAGATCATCCTTTTTCATAACTATAATCTTTTCTTGATTAGATTGACTACTTGCTTTAACAAAAATAGTTTTGTTCAAATTTGGTTTATCAAATTTTGAATATCCAAGACCACTTTTGTCATTTGAGTATCTTTGCATATTTAAAACATTTTCCAATCCTAATTGTCCCTTTTCGTACCGTTCAATCACCCTATTTAATTGAACAATTTTGAAAGAGATGGAATCACATTTATTGCATGCAACATTCTGTTTTAGTGTTTCAGAATTTTTCTCCATAATATCAACCTTTTCTTGTAAACTTAAGATTTGTTTCTTTTGTGTTGATACAAGTTTACACAGATTTTTACATTCAATAAGTAATTCCTTTATTGCGTTTTGAGCATCATTGTATTCTATAATTAATTCAATATTAGTCTTATGAGAAAAATCTATATTACTAACCTCTTCTTCATCATCTGATTGATGCGAGGCCATTAATGCAACGTTGGCACATTCTTCACTTTCTGTTTCTGAAGATGAACTTACTTCATTGTCTTCCCAAGCTATGTATGCCTTCTTGAAGTCTTTCTTTTTGTTGACATTCTTCTTAGCGAGATTTGGGCAATCTGCTTTAATATGTCCTTGTTTTCCACATTCAAAGCAAGTGAAGTTTTGATTTGATGTAGAATTATCTTTCTTCTTGAAGCTGTTCCTTTTGAATGTTCTATCATTTTTAAGAAACTTACCAAATTTCTTAACAAGAAGGATAATATTTTCATCTTCATCTGAATCATTGTCTTTGATTTGTTCTCTTGATTCGATCTTTAAAGCAATATTTTTGGTCTTCTTTTCTTGACTTTCATTTTGTTCTAATCTTCCAAGTTCTATTTCGTGCTCTTGAAGTTTTCCAAATAGTGCAGAAAGAGACATTTTGGATAGGCTTTTCTTTTCGGATATTGCTGTAACTTTTGGTTGCCATGCCCTTGTCAATGACCTTAGTACTTTTAGATTTAGTTCATCATTGGTGAAGATTTTTCCAAGTGCTGTTAAGTGATTTGTTAAGTGAGAGAACCTTTTCTACAAGTCTAGAATACACTCTCCGGGCTGCATTCGAAATAACTCATATTCTTGTGATAATGTGTTGAGTTTAGATCTTTTTACCTCAATGGTGCCTTCATGATTTATTTCCAGCGTATCCCATATTTCTTTTGCTGTTTTGCAGTGAGATATCCGGAAAAATTCATCCATTCCTAGTGCAGATTGCAATATATTTTTAACCTTCTTATCAAACAACACTTTTCTTTTATCATCATTAGTCCAAGAGTTTTTTATCTTGATTTCTTCTTTGTTATTGATAACGGTTTTTGGAATATGAGGCCCATTTTCAACTGCATCCCATATGTCATCTCCTTGTGCTTCAAGATATGCTTGCATACCTATTTTCCAGAAATCATAGTGCTCTCCAACAAAACATGGTGGCTTGGTACTGCTACCACCATCTCTAAAAACAGGTTGTGCGGAAGCCATGTATATTTGATCGAGGAGTAAGTTACCTTAACCCGCTCTGATACCAATTGTAAGTACAGAAGTACGTCTAAGAGGGGGGGGGGGTGAATTAGGTGTTGTTAGATTTTTCTGTTTTTCGTTATATGGTAGTTGGATTTTGTCAATTTAGAAACAAGGCTTAATAATAACTGCAGTAAGTAAATGACACTTTAAGATTTATCCTGGTTCCCCTTATAACCAAGGGTACGTCCAGTCCTCTTACACACCACAAGAGATTAATTCAATACTTGTTAGAAAATGTACAACTCCCACCCTGGGATTCTTGCTACAAAACTTCTAACAATACTTCTAAGATAGCACACCACTATCTTAGATTAAACTATTTTATACAAATGATACAATTAGGTTTGAATGAGTGGTATATTGATAAACAACTCAATAGCAATTCAAGTACTTGAGAACCTTTTAAAATGATATGAAAATCTAATGCAAGTACTTAGAAAAAACAGAATTTTGTTCAAAGTTGTTCAATGAATTGATTCAAGGATTGTTGATTTTTAATCTGAAGTTATGGGGTATTTATACTCCATAAAACATCCCTTCAGATTCATGACCATTGATCCAAGAGGTTTGATAAAAAATTACAATGTTCTTGAGCCATCCCAGATCTGAAAAATTGTAATGTTTCCAGGTGTATTCGAATACAGTATATGTGTATTCGAATACACGTCTGTGTAACGTTCAAAAAATTCAAATTTTACATCTTGTATTCGAATACACATTGGTGTAGTCGAATACAGATTAGTGAATTTAGCCTCTGACTTAACTTGTATTCGACTACAGATGTGTGTAGTCGAATACACATATAGAAATTTTGCCTCTGACTTGAGTTGTATTCGACTACACATTGTTGTAGTCGAATACACTATTTAGATTTTTGCCTCTGACTTAAGTTGTATTCGAATACAACAAGGTGTATTCGAATACACTTATGTACTTAGTCAAAAATGTGATTTTTAACTACTTTGTTAATGTGGTTTGGCCTTTTGAAACTATTTTTAATGCATGTATAAATGTGACTTGTTCTCATGTACTTGATGTATTGGTTAGTATCATATACCTTTACATTTTATTATCTATTGTTTGGATTTGAAGCTTATTATGAAGCTTATTGATCTTCTTTTTGATCTTGTTGCATTGTCCATAATCGGTGGTCTTTGTCTTCATCAAAAATATGTAGTTTACAATTCTTAATTTTTATAATTACTGTAATTTTTAGTAATTTCATTCTTAATTTAGATAATTGTCTACTGTTTCAATATAGGTTACTCAATCAATGAGCCTACATATCGATACTACCGCAGAGAAATCGGCATACTAAATCTGGAGGCTTTGAAATGGTTAGACTATATACCTCGACAGGATTGGATTCAAGCATTCGATGGAGGTAGTCGTTGGGGTCAGATGACAACCAACTTTGTGGAGTCAATGAATGCAGTATTAAAAGGCCCACGAAACCTTCTACGAAACCTTATCAAAATTTTATGGAAGCAGGTGTCAGTGCTTTTAACCCATCTACAACTTACATTGAAGAAAATGATCAAAATGAGGATCAACCAGAAGAACCACAACTTGCTCAGAGAGCTAGACGAGTTCGAAGACACCCTACATGTGAGACTGTGGGTCATTTAGGTGGACATCATTGATATAAATTTGAAATCTTTTATTTTTCCAAATTTCATGTATTTTAATTTTCAAGTTAGCAATATAAATTTCTTTTCATTTAATTGTTATTATTATTCAATTTTTATTTATTTTATTTATTTTGAAATTTATAATATAATATATATAATTTATAATATAATTTTAAATATAATAATTTTTAATTATAAGTATAATAATTATTTATTATCATAATAACAATAATAAAAATATAATATTTATTTATAATTTATTAATGTATTTTTTTAATTTATTATTACTATTTTTATTTTTTGAATCATTAAATTAATAATTTAATTTAATTATAATAATTTTTAATTATATGTATAATAATAATTTATTATAATAATAATTATTAAATTATAAACTTTATTTATAAATTTATTAATATATTTTATTTTTTAAATAATAAAATTAATAATAATGAACAATTTTTCAAAAAAAAAAATAACAAAACAAAAAAGGTGTCATGCGTGTAGGAGGTCGCTTCTCCAGGGAGAGGCTTCCTCTTCAGGAGGTCGCTTCTCCAGGGAGAGACTTCCTGTTGAGTTTAAAAAGTGTGACATTTTGGAAAAAATTTTTCAAACAGTGGCATTTTGGGAATTTTAAAAAAAGGTGGATATTGTAATACAAAATTCAAGATTAAAACTGCAATTAATTCAATACTTGTTTTATACCCATATTTAATATTAGATTTATGTTTCGTCCCAAATTATTAAGCCATTTTAATAAAATGTGTTTGTCTTATATTATATGTCATTTTAAAATATCAATAAATCATAAATACTTTTTTGTCTTTCTATTATGTCCTTTATTATGTATTACTGTATCTTTTTCTAATTCTTTTGATTTGTGTTTCTCATGCAATTAATGGAGGACAATTTTAAAATAATTTATAGTTTCTCTTTTTGATACAATATTAATTATATTTTTTAATTTGTGCAAAATTATAAATAAATAAAAAAAAACTTGCAATTTGAGATAAATGTCATATTATTTAATTATATTTCTTAATTTGTATAAAATTATAAATAATATTATGAGCTATGTTTTTTTTTTATTATGGAATAGATGGCGTATTATTTAAGATTACTATAT
>JBBPBT010000685.1:1579437-1604766 GCA_037974875.1 Cicer bijugum
ATTTTTATTTTCAAGAAACAACAATATGCTCTATTTTAGAACAAAATAAAAAGATACTTCACAAAGATATTCTCACACACAACTATAAAGTCTTGCCATAAGATTTCTAAGTAAAATCTTCATTTCAACACATGATAAGACATTCAACTTAATAATATCGACATTGTCAAATAAATTAAAATTTACAAATTTCGACATATAAATTTTAATAAAGGCTTAAATATACATTGATCACTTTAATGATATATTTACTACCTTTAAGATCACTCACAAATGTGAGGTTTCAAATTCGAATCTAAGACATGATATTCAACTTAACAATATATGCATCTGCAAGTTGGACTAGAACTCAATGACCTAATTTTTATTCCTTTATTCCTAAATCCACAATTTTAGTAGCATCTTTCATAAATTTTTGGATTTTTCTTGCAACTCAAGAAGTGTAATATTCAATAATGATATAGAATTATATTTAATAATATATTACATTTATTAATGATTTTTGAGGTATAAATTAACAATGTCACATATAATCAAATGTAATTCAACATCATTAATAAAAATGTCAGATCATAAGACCAAACCAAAAATGATAGATTACATTACAAAAATAAGTTGGTTTAAATATATTGCGTCTCTGTAAATATAATATTTTTTTATTTTGGTCATCGTAATTTTTTTTTTGGTTTACATCCCTATAACATAATAAAAATTATTTTTGGTCTTTAACTTTAAGTGGGCGTTACAGAAATATTAATTGACAAAGGAAAACATAAACGTTAATTGACAAAGGGAAATATTTTTTGCCTTTGTAAATATAACAATTTTTTGTCTTATAATTTTAACAACGTTAATTGACAAAGGGAAATATTTTTGCCTTTGTAAATATAACAATTTTTTGTCTTATAATTTTAACATTTTTCAGTTTTAGTCCTTGAAAATATTTTTTTTTTTAATTTCATTCATACAATTTCCTAAAAATTTATTTTTGATCTTTAACGTCCATGATGAAATGAAATAATTTGAATAATTTTTATTTGTTATCTAAATCGTATTCAACACCATCAATGATAAACCTAAAAAGTGAATTTCATCATCATCTTCATCAACCCAACAATCTTTATTTTCCCTCACACAACTCAATAAGCATGTCAATAAGACAAACATTTCATCCCAACAAACAATAATAACATTAGAATAATCGAAAGCAAAGTAAATAAATGCTTTGGTCCCACAAATAGAAAAATCAAAATTCATACTAGAATAAACTCAAACAATAAAATTACATGTTGGTCCCCCAAAAGAAGAAAACAAAGACGAAACATCATTACCTTTAACACGCACGCATGAGTTGCTCCAACACCAATCGTTTATCTCCTTCACAAAATAAGATCATAGAGATAAACCATGATAACAAACTAAGCACAAGCGATGTACACGTTCGCGACCACTACCATTCACCTTTGATGAGATACGACGCGTTGATCGCTGATGAGAAGCAACGAAGAACCGCCAATGAGAAACAACGAACTCGTTCTAGATTTAGGTTTTTTTAAAGGGAAACTGATACATTTTAAGTATATTAGAGGTTTAGGGTTCAATTTAAAAAAAAATGTTATTTTAAATTTTAAAAAAATTTAATTTTTTTAGGTTAATATAATTTAATAAATATAATTATTTAATTATATTTAACGAATTTTGTCAGCTGCTAGTTTTTTTAATGGAAGTAACAAATCAATGACTATTTTAAAATAAAATTGTATTATTAGGGATGTAAACCAAAAAAAAATAAAATTAGAGGCTTTGTTTTATCATAATGGTGCTTTCCATATTTCCAATGACTTGTCTCTTGTATGTACATGCACTTAAATTAAAACAAAGACATTTTAATTTTATATGAGTTTGAGTATTAGTAATCACCCTGTCCCAGCCAGAGGTATTTTCTCATGTGTCACATTCATATATATAGAATCATACCAAAGACATTCATGTGTCACATTCATATATATAGAATCATACCAAAGACATTGAACAACAAGGAGAATCAAGTTGTTACACCAAATTTGTTTTCTTATTGACATCATCAACAATGTATTTTCTCATTTTATAGACATCAAATATTCTTTTTGTTAACCAACCCATTGGGACCGATTTTAGCTACACTTCTGATGAGAGTGAAATTCCACATAATGAAACTGAGGTTAGCAAAGATTTGTACGACTTCTTACATGTTAAATAGTAATATGGTTCTAAATTACATCTATATTATAGATGCATACTTTGATATTATCATAAAGTGCAGAAGATGCATATGCAATTAAGATTTGTAATGTTGTTGTAGAGACTTCTAAAAACTTTATGAACTACATAAATAGTACCACTTTTCCAATTCAAAATCTAATGCATTGCTTATGAAATACATGCGGTGTATAAATCATACGAGTACAAACTAAATATATATTTTTTATAATCACAGGAGTTTTACAAATATCATCCTAATTTAGTTAAGAATGACTTTTACATTACTGGAGAATCATAAGCTGGACACTATATTCTAGCTCTTACATCTTGGATTCACCAAGGAAATAAAGACAAGGAAGGAATTCATATAAACCTCAAGGTATTACACTATTTCCTATTAATTTTATAATATCAATATCAATTTATCAAGATGTTTTTTGAAAAGAATGCTACATCAATATTTTGATGTCTCTACTATAATTTTAAATTGTGGTTGCACTTATGTTGCAAAATTTGATTTCACAGTAAAATGCTGATAAATTCAGCTGAGGCAACATCAATTGTCATTATCTAACTGATGTAGAGATCTCTAATTTTTATTTTTTTAACCACACTTGAAATCGTAGAGTACAATTTAAAACTATTTGTGGTCTCTATTGCATTCCAATTTAAGTTTCGATCCTAAAAAGTTTTAACTATACGTGTGAAGCTGATTTTACGATGAGAAACTATATGTGTGAAGCTGATTTTTACTTCTCTTAAGGTTTCGAATTTCCGATTTCTTGTGGTGTATGTTTAGAAAATGATGTTTCTAACTTGATCTCACATACTACGTTTGATATTGCTAGTCATAGTCACCAACTTTTTCATGTGATGGTTGTGGCAGGGGCATACACTCATTGTCTTGATGGCTTAATTTATCTTAGATGGAGAGATTTTAAAGGTTGTTAGTCTGGGTAGTGAGTTTTTGTCATAGATATATGTGGTTTTCTCTCTATTGTTATAAACTTAATTAGATATCATTTTTTATGAGAGATGAAGAAAGAAATTGTTTAATTTATTTTATTTTTATTTTCTGATTTAATGAGTTGACAATTGTCTCGCGTTTTTCCCTTCAATTCTAACTGTTGTGTTATAATGCCAGTGGGACCAATTGGATTTTGTGTATCAAATCAAGTGGATTTTCTCTAATCTAGAAGTGAGTATTGGTGTTGCTTTGATTTTTGTTTATGATCTGTGATGGAATGAAGCTGACTGTTTTACTTCTTGTAATTCGCTGATGAAATTGTGATTTTTGTGCTCAAGATGCATTTGAAGAGGGTGGTTTGTTGTATGGGAAGAAGGTTTACCTCTTTGGTTACACTGAGCGTAAGTAGCGTGTTATGTGTGAATATTTTATTTTATGTTTTAATCAATTTGCGAGGTGGTTAGGTAAAATTGTTTGCATACCTGTTGTTGTAGTAGTAAGAATTAGTCCTTGTGTAGATCCTTAAACAGAATTTAAGACAAATATAGGTTCAAATGTGTTACATTATGCGAAAGTTTCTCGTAAATAAATATGTTTGCTTATTGCAGTATGTTACTGGCTAGAAATTCTTAGATTAACTCATTTTATGTCAGACTCTAATGTTTCATTGTTGTATGAGACTTGGCTTTTTCTTGATTTGATTGAAAGGAACAACACTTTTTATTGTGTGTTGCTTTTTTATTCAGGTTGTGGAAAATGGTAACCTTATAGAAAGGAAAAACTGGTTTCCTGATATTAAGCCTATGTTTAAACTCCTCAGTTATGAAAATGTACCCCTTATCTTAAGGTATGATGGATGTATCACAATATTCGTGTTGATGAAGCAACAATTGCAACGACAAGAAAAAGATAAGGTCGAAACCAACAAAAATTTAACCTTTCTTATGCAACATTTAGGATTTGTTGTATCTTCTTTTCGTCCAAGTTCATCATCAGAACCCAACAATGAAACTCATGAAGATAGTGGGGATGATGACATTGGCAGTGATCATATTGAGTAGTATATGCTTTTTATTTTGTTGATTTAGTTGTATCATGTACTTGATTATACTTTTTTTTTATCATGTTTTAACTAATACTTAGTTATGATTTGCGAACATGATATGATTTTTGTTTAGAATTATCACAATAGTTAGATCATGCTTTAATTAATATTTAGTTTTGATTTGTAAATATGATATAAATTTTGTTTTGGAGTATTGCAATAGTATTTCAATTAAAGACTAATATTAAATATTTAAAAAATATAGTTATAATAATATTTTAATATGTTTTTAGTTGAAATTTTCATATAAATAAAAAATCATAACAAAAAAACTCTTCTACAATGGAAATTTAAGTATGTAGAATTTTTTAAAATATAATTTTGATACGAAATTTCTTGCAGATTTTCATTCGAAATATATTTGTAAGAATAGTATTGCAGATATTCCTCCATAAAATATTGTAAGAAAATGCTTTAAGTTTGTTTAACATTTGTTGCGGAATTTATTTACTTTTTTCTGCATATACATAAATCGTCATTAAACAATTATCCAGAAAGGTTTTACGTAAAAAGCAAATTTCTAATAGTATCTGTCACTACGCCAAAAATGACATTTAACAGCGTCCATTTTACAACGTTTGCTAAACACAAACATAGAGCTTGTAAAAGCAAAATTCTAATAGTATCTGTTGTAAATATATTTTAAAAATAACGGAGCCTTTTACAGCGCTTTTTTTGACAAACGCTGTAAAACAAGCGCTGTTGTAGGGTCATATAACGTTTGCACATAACGTTATAAGGCTTTTACAGCGCTTTCCAAAAAAGCGCTGTAAAATGAAGCGCTTTTGCGTATTATTTTACAACGCTTTTTTCACAAGCGCTGTAAAATACATGCATTTTCATTCAATTTAACTACCTATTACAACGCTTTTTTCACAAGCGCTGTAAAATACATGCACTTTAAAATAATTGAACCACCTATTACAACGCTTTTTACACAAGCGCTGTAAAATACACGCGCTTTCATTGAATTTAACTACCTATTACAACACTTTTAGTACAAGCGTTGTAAAATACATCTTTCAAGTAATTATATACGTTGGGAACCCTCATATCCTCTACAACTTTCAAATAATTAAATACATGCATTTTGTTCTACTCTGGGAACCCTCATATCCTCTACGTATTGTGCGGCCATCTACGTTGTCTCAGGTATTTTTTTTAATTTGTTTTTGTCAAATTAAAAATTCATAGCACATGATCTGTTCTGTTTTGAAATTGTTATATATTTCTACTAGTCAAAAACTCATATCACATGATCTGTTCTGTTTTGAAATTGTTAGTTGATATTGGTTTCTTTTTGAAACTTGTTGATATGTTTTGAAAGCTTATTATTTTTGTAACTGCATTTATATAGGTCGTATAATATGGAAAGGAAATGGATGTCTGCCAATCGATTGTCAAAAGAGTATGAAATTGGAGTGAAGGAGTTTGCAGTGAAGAATGCAAAAGATCCAAATAGAGTAGTTTGTCCTTGTTTAAAATGTTGTTTTGGAAAACGTGTTAGAGAAGATGAATTAGAAGGACATCTAGTATGTAATGGAATTGATCAAAGCTACACATGTTGGATAAAACATGGTGAGAGAAAAAAAAAGGAAACATTAATTTTGAGAATAGTTCGACATATGCTTCAACTGACTTCGATACAGAAACATATGAGCCGGACCGAGTTGATGAGATCGCAAAAGCAGTTGAAGAAGATCTTCAAGATTGTCCTAAAATGTTTGAAAATTTGTTGAGTGATGCAGAGAAAGAATTATATAATGGTTGTACTAAATTCACAAGACTGTCGGCGATATTAAAGTTGTACAACTTAAAAGCGAGTAATAGATGGTCTAATAAAAGCTTTATAGAATTATTAACACTCATAAAAAATATGTTGCCACTTCCCAGTCGAACCTACGAGGCTAAACGGATTTTGTGTTCTATTGGCATGAGTTACAAAAGGATTCATGTGTGTCCTAACGATTGCATTTTATTTTGAAATGAATATGAACTACTTAAGGCGTGTCCGAAATGCAATGTCTCTCGATATAAGAAGAAAGAATCTACTCCAGCAAAAGTCGTGTGGTATTTTCCTATAATACCAAGATTTAGGCGCATGTATCGCAGTGAAGAAGATTCAAAACACTTGACATGACATGCAAATGAAAGAATTAGAGATGAAATGTTTTGACACCCTGCAGATTCCCCACAATGGGCAAAAATTGATCACGAGTGTCCTGAATTCGGGATAGAGTCAAGAAATCTAAGACTTGCACTTTCTACTGATGGAATGAATCCACATGGTCTTCAAAGCATCTCACATTGCACGTGGCCTGTGTGATTTTGGTAATATATAACCTACCTCCATGGTTATGTATGAAGCGTAAGTTTATGATGTTGTCTCTGTTAATTTCTGGACCCAAACAACCGGGGAATGATATCGACGTATCCTTGACTTCTCTAATCGAAGATTTAAAACGTATGTGGGAGACAGGTGTGGAAGTTTATGATGGGTATAAGAAAGAATGTTTCAATTTGAGGGCTATGTTGTTCGGCACAATTAATGATTTTCCAGCATATGGTAATTTATCAGGATATAGCATTAAAGGTCAGTGTGCATGTCCTATATGTGAAGAGAGTACAAATTGGATGCGGTTGAAACATTGTAAGAAGAATGTGTTTCTTGGACATCGTAGATTTTTATCTTATAGTCATTAGTATCGTGGGTGGAGAAATGCATTCAATGGAAAATCAGAGGAAGGTAAAGCTCCTTTAGCACCGAATGGATATCAAATACTTGAAAAAGTACAAGATTTGACCAATAAATTTGGTAAACCTTTTGCAGGAGAGCTGGTCAAAACTGGGTGGAAGAAAAAGTCAATTTTCTTTGAATTTCCATATTGGAAGTCATTGTATATAAGACATTTCCTCGATGTGATGCATATTGAAAAAAATGTTTTTGATAGTGTTATTGGTACGTTACTCAATGTTCCAAGAAAGCCTAAAGATGGCATCAACGCAAGATTGGACTTGGTCGATATGGGAATAAGAAATGAATTGGCTCCAGTAAAGAAAGGAAATCGCACATATCTACCTCCAGCCGCTCATACTCTATCTAGAAAGGAAAAAATTGTTTTATGTAAATTTCTACACAAAGTTAAAGTTCCAGAAGGATACTCTTCGAACATTAAAAATTTGGTTTGTATGAAAGACCTCAAGTTAAAAGGTTTGAAGACCCATGATTGTCATATTCTAATGGAGCATTTGCTACCAATAGGTATACGTTCCATTTTACCTGAAAACGTTCGACTAGCCTTAACTAGATTATGTTTCTTCTTCAGGGAAATTTGTAGTAAAGTGATCGACCCTCAGAAATTACCGACATTGCATAGGGAAATTGTTGTTACTTTGTGTGAGCTTGAAATGTATTTCCTACCATCGTTTTTGGATATAATGGTTCACCTTATTGTTCATCTGGTTAAGGAGACACAACTTTGTGGGCCAACTTATATGAGATGGATGTATCCGATAGAATGATATACGAAAATATTAAAAGGGTACGTAAAAAGTAGAAGTCGACCAGAAGGTTGTATTGCTGAACGATACATTGTTGAAGAGGCTGCTGAATTTTGTACTGAATATCTGTCCAATGTTGAATCCGTAGGGCTTCCCATGTCTCGTCATTCGGGAAGAATATCAGGAGATGGGATAGTTGGAAGGAGACTACTGACTATATCAAGGACAGAATGGGAGCAGGCACAATTGTATGTTCTGCACAATGATGATGAGGTTCAATTGTATGTTACAATACACATGGATCAGTTATCTCGTTTGAACATGAATAGGAATCAAAATTGGATAACTCGAGAGCACAATCGAAGTTTTATAACATGGTTAAAAAATCACATAAAGTCAAAATTTGATATAGACCCCAGATCAATTTCACAGAGATTGAGGTGGCTAGCAAATGGTCCGAGCTTACATGTCTTTTCTTACACTGGTTATGTTATTAACGGCTACACATTTTATACCAAAGAACAAGATGATCAGACCACTATGCAAAATAGTGGAGTCACTCTCGTAGCTGAAGCAATACATGTCTCAAGTACAAAAGACAAAAACCCAATATATGCAAATCTATCATATTTTGGGGTTATCGAGTGCATATGGGAGTTAGACTACACAATGTTTTGTGTTCCCATATTTGGTTGCAAGTGGGTCGATAATAATAATGGTGTTCGAATTGATGAGTCAGGATTCTTGCTTGTCGATTTTAATAGGGTGGGATACAGAGACGAGCCTTTTATTTTAGCGTCGCAAGCTCAACAAGTGTTTTATGTCACTGATCCTTCTAATGATAAATGGTCTGTTGTCCAATCGACCAATAAAATAAGTGATGATAACAATAATGATGAAGATGTTGGTAATGATCTTTTATTTGCAACATCACAACAACCACATGAAATTGATTCAACTGATGATGGTTTATATCTTAGAGATGATCATGATGAGGGAATTTGGATTAATCCATCGTTTCATATTGTAAATGGACAAACAAATGTGAATCCCACCAGGAAAAGAAGAAGGGCATCTTAATGTACATGTTTAATTGTTTTATATAAGCCATGCATGTAATATAAATTATTGTGATAAATATGCATGTAATCTGAATTATTGTGATAAATATGCATGTAATTTGAATTGAGTGTTTTATACTAATATGGTAGAATAGCAACAGATTTCATATCAGAAGCTTTTGGAATCATAAGCCTTTGTCCTGCAAGCATAAGCCTTTGTGGAAGTTGAGTTTATTAGCCTTAAATATGGCATAATTGAATCATGGTGATCTAGCAGGAACGATTTCTTGATTTGAATTGCCTTTACAATCAAATACAATTGTAATTGTTATCCATATTCAAACAATATTTTAAATGGAATAGATTATTTCATGGGATCAATACACATTTTCCTTTTTTGTTGATTGTAAAACAATATATGACTAATTTTAATGTTTGAAAATGAAATATACCTTGAATTACTTTAGGTGGTGGATACTTGAGAAACTGTTCACCATCAGTTCGAAAGATTTCCTTGAGCACAGGTAATGGACTAATCTTGCTAATTATGTTTGTTGGCAGCTTAATTCCACCCTCATATACAATCAATGAACTTCATCAAAGCTATCAAACTCATTTGGTGTGAAATTCAAATCAAAGAAGACAAACTCTAATGCAGGAACCACATTTTGAGATACAGCTTTCAATCCATAAGTAAGAAAGTCTGATGACTTTAAGTGACCAAAGAGACATTTTACAGCGCTTACATTAACAAGCGTTGTAAAAGACTCTTTTAAAAATAAAATAAAGAGACATTTTACAGCGCTTATCTGAAAAAACGTTGTAAACATACATTCATCTAAATTTACAAAACAATGAGACATTTTACAGCGCTTATTTGAAAAAGCGCTGTAAAAGGCTTTCAAAATAATATTCATCAGACACCTAACATGACTTTCTCTAATAGGATTTTCTTCTAACACCTTGTACGCATAATGGGAATCCCCAAAAACACATTGTTAACAAAAACATCAGACTCAAACCCATTTTTCGCAACATGGCAATGAACCTGAAGACCAAGTTTCGAACCACGTATCGACGAATTAACACACGATTTAAGAAGGAAAGGGAATGTAAAGAGATAAAAAGGGTATGTGGGTTTTGCATGTTGAGCTTGTTTAAAAAATAACATAACATAACAAAACACAAAAATAACATAACAAAACATTAAGGCCTTTTACAGCGCTCATTTAAAAAAGCGTTGTAAAAGGCTTTAAAAAAACATTCGTATAACATAATAAAACAAGGAGGTCTATTACAGCGCTTGTTCAAATAAGCGCTGTAAAAGACTCTTTTAAAAATAAAATAAAGAGACATTTTACAGTGCTTATTTGAAAAAACGCTGTAAAAGGATTTAAAAAAACATTGTATAACATAATAAAACAATGAGGTCTTTTACAACGCTTATTGGGAAAAGCGCTGTAAAAGAGCCTTTTAAAAAATTAAATAAGGACGCCTTTTAGAGCGTTTTTCTAACAAGCGCTGTAAAAGGCTTAGGCCTTTTAGAGCGCTTATGGAAAAAGCGTTGTAAAAGGGTTATAAAAAATATATAACAGTAATCGCTTCAGTTTCCTCTTCATTACGTAAACTTCACTATCATCTCAACCTTCATCGTTCTTCTCTTCTTTTGCAAACCCTATATTCCCGTCCATTACGAACTGTATTTCCACGATCATCTCCTTCATTTCGAACCTTATTTCTATCCAAGATCATCTCTGCCATTGCACACAATATATTTTCATTGAAATACGTAACCCTCATTACGTATTTCTTCAAACCCTTTTTCTGTGAACCATATTTCTGTGAACTTTCTACGAATCCTCTTTTATTCGCATTTCATCTTTCTTCGAACCATTATTCAGGTATTGATGTTATTAATTTTTTGTAATCATTAAAATGCATGTTGAGCTTGTTTAAGATATACTGATACATGTTGAGCTTCTTTAGAATAATGCATGATGCATGTTGAGCTTGTTGATGTTATACTAAACTGCATGTTGAACTTGTTGTAGTTAAATGGATACAAATAAAGATTTAGAATGTCAAAATGAAGAAGTTGGCACCACTAAGACTTATGAAAATGA
This sequence comes from Cicer bijugum, assembly GCA_037974875.1. Classification (NCBI taxonomy): domain Eukaryota; kingdom Viridiplantae; phylum Streptophyta; class Magnoliopsida; order Fabales; family Fabaceae; genus Cicer; species Cicer bijugum. The sequence continues at coordinate 1,590,436 of JBBPBT010000685.1, forward strand.
AGTCAAACGTGGTGCAACTATAATGCAAAACGTGATTAAAGCAAGGAGCAATGGCACCAAGTTTGAGGTTATACTATACTATACTCTGTTTGTTGTGTATTTTTTTTTATCTTTTTTTAATAGCATGTACTTACTATATGAGTTTATTAGGTTGGCTGGAATGAGAGTGGTCAGCCAATTGATTCCAGCAGCTCTATGTTTGTAAGCTATATTGGGGCTGTTGTTCGTCAAAATATCCCAATTACGATTGACAATTGGAGAGATAAGACGTTGAAGGATGCCAAAGATATAATATGGAATGACATTCAAGTAAATTTTTTGATCCACTCTTTTGTCATTTATAATTTTTTTCATTGAAATACTTTACTTATAATTTTTTTCATTATTGCAGACGACTTTTGTTCTTGATGAGGGACGAAAAAGTTGTGTATTGAGAGTTGCTGGGAAGATCCATCGTGGATTTAGATCTCATCTCTCAAATTTCTATCTAAAAGATAGAGAAGGAAACACAAATGTTGAACCTCCTAAAATATATAAACATTATATATCAAACGATGAATGGAGTGCATTTGTTTCCAAACGTTCTGACCCCGTGTTTGTCGTAAGTGATTAATTTATTAGCATTTGTGTTTTATTATTCATATTCGTAGCGTATTTTAAATTTTTACACAATTTCTATTTTTTTTATATAGAATATTAGTAAGGCAAATCACGAACGGGCAAGCAATCCAACACACCCATACAAAAAATCACGTATGGGATATGCGCGCCTTAATCAACAACTTGTAAGTAATTAAACATCATTTATATAAAATGAAGTAATTTGTATTATAAACTATAGTGTGTAACTAATTTGTATTATTTTGTTTATGATCTTAACGAATAGCAAAAAGACACCCAAGCCGATCAACCCTTGGGTCGTCATATACTATGGAAGGAAGCGCGAGTTAATAAAGACGGGGTGGTTGATAATGAAAATATCAAAAAAGTAGTAGAACTTTGTGTAAGTATATTATCACTTTAATATTTTTTAATATTGTATTTATCACTTGAATACTTTTTAATATTGTATTTTAAAAATGCTATTGAACTTATCTTTTTAATGTTACATGTATTTTTGGAGATTATCAAACAAAGTTCTTAAAATTCGGAGGGCAACAAGGATACTTGCAGGGACATTCTGGGTAAAGTGTTTAATGTCCCTGAGTATTCCGGTCGAGTCAGGGAGAAAGGATTTTGGTGTAACTCCCAAAAGCTTTTTTCCTCAAGTGAAGCGCCAAAAACCTTCCAACGAGGAAGTATTAGAGAAGCTCAGAATCCTATCAGAGCAAGTGACACTCTTGGTGAATACGAATAAAGACAAACAACTTCCGGATCAGCTCCAACGTGAAATACAAATGGAGAGTGAAACCGCGAGTTGCAACGTCGAATTAAAAAGTATTCCCGAGGTAATTAATTACTTACTTGCTTATGTAATTACTTATGTGTTAAACAAACTTATATATTAACCGTACTTATATTTTAACTATTGATTTAGGGTGTCACTCCATGTGTCCTATACTTGTCCTCGCCTACTCATCGGAAGGTGGGAAAAGGAAAATTGTACAATACTTCGGGAGAAGTATTGCACAATACTCCGATCCTTGCGGGTCATGTCAAAGTATCGCCTATTGTTGCTTTCGAACCAACTGCACCGTTGCCCATACCGGACAACGATGGAGATATGCAGTTATTAGGCGACGCTATTGGTAGTTACGTGGCATGGCCCACAAACCATGTTGCCCTCGATAAGGAATATTTAATTAATTGAAATGTATGTTTAATTGATATGTATATTTAATTGATGATTTTTTTCCGCTCCTAACTTTAATTTCACATTTCTATTTAGATGCTGAAAATTAAGCCTAAAGGGAATGATAAAAAGATTCCCATAAACGAATCAATTACATCTCCCGAAAAGGTTTGTCACATTTATTGCCTAAGGTTTGTCATTTTTTCAGATTCAATAAACTAACATTTTACCTCATTTTTGTAGGTCCAAATAAATAAACCACCCCTACAGCCAAAAAAAGGCAGCAAACCTCAAAAATTGGAGGTCAATTGAGTTGCCAAATCACAAAGGCCGGAGGGTAATAAAGTTGCCAAACTTGGAGCAAGAAAAAAACTGGATCGGGGAAAATCGGTCGCCGCTGCTGTTGCTCCTAAAATAAGTCAGCCATGCCTTGGTAAATACGGGACGTGTCTTGACATCCAAGTAAAAAAGAACATGGGAAGCAACGACGATTCACACATCGTACCCATGACTAAAGATATATTCGGAGATGAGTATGATGAAATTCTCGAAAAGGAGCACATATACGAACTTCTCGAACATAAGGAGCTCAATGCTACTGTAATGAGCTTGTACATAAGGTAAAAAATACTTTTCATTGCATTTATTGGTAATTAATTAAATGTATTGGTAATTAATCTAGTTTAAAATTTTCATTGAAGGTTTTTGTATGAGAAGGTCGTGTGCACGAGGAAATTGTCAAATAAATACTCATTCTTCTCTCCGCATAAGATGTCGATGTGGAAACTCGATCTAGACAATGTAAAGAAATACATTGTAGATATGTTATTAGGAAATATAGAAAAGGATAAATTATTCTTCGCACCATATAATTCCGGGTACGTAATTTTATCTTTTTTAATTGATGGGAATTTAATTTATTAGTTGTGTATAAACAAAATTGCTTAACCAATTTTATTTTGTTGTAGAGCACATTGGGTGCTATTTGCAATCAATGCGGTCTCTGAAGTTATATACTATTTGGATCCCGTGCATGTCAATTACAGAAATCACTCCGAAATAAAGACTATGTTCGACACGTAAGTAATATTCATTTATTTCTTACATATATATATATATATATATAAATATATATAAATAATGTGTTTGTTCAAGATAAAATAATCACATTTATTTATTCGATAGTGCCTTAAAAGTTTTTCGAGCTCAAAGAGGTGCTACAGTGTCGAAGCAAAAGTCTAATAACATTATATGGATCCCAATAAAGTGCCCTCATCAAACAAACAACATCGACTGTGGGTACTATGTATTGAGATTCATGAAAGAGATTGTTGACAAGAATAAAACTATTATCCTAGAAACGGTACGGTATTTTGATTATACGATTTTCTTATATAAATTATTTATATATTTGATACTAACATAATATAATATATTCAATTTTTATATTGCAGTACTTTAACAATTTCAGTCCATCATATTCTCAGGAAGATCTAATGGAATTAAAGAAAGAATGGTGTGAGTATGTGCTTGAAATGAAAAATATTTGGTTTTCTGGGAAATAGCATGCTGCTGGGCAAGGGATCTGAATATTATATGGTAGCTAGTGCATATTCTGTATATTTTTTTAGTTATTATATGTATATGATCATAGGACAATATATAAACATGCATATGAATATGTAGTTAATTAGGTTGTAAATTACAGTGTTACAGGGTTATATATGTATCTGATTGTGTGAACTGCTCATTGTAAATTACAGTGTTACACGGTTATATATATGTATATGGTTGTGTTGTGTTATGTAAACTGATTCTGGTTGTGTTGTGTGAACCGGATCAAAATAATTTTGGATAAAAAGATAAAAGACAACGCTTTCTAGAAAAATATCATAAAAAGCTAAAAAACGCTTTTCAAAAATTTAATTTATAACGTTTTAAAAAAAATACACATTTTACAGTGCTTTTTTGAAAAAGCACTATAAAATGTGCATTTGTTGGACCTTTTACCGCGCTTTTTTTAAAAAGCATTGTAAAATGTACACCAAATATATGAATTATGGGTCTGCCTTTTACAACGCTTTTTTTAAAAAGTGCTGTAAAAAGTACACCAAATATATGAATTATGGGTCTGCCTTTTACAGCGCTTTTTTTGAAAAGCGATGTAAAAGGCACACCAAATATATGAATTATGGGTATGCCTTTTACAACACTTTTTTTAAAAAGCACTGTAAAATGTGCATAACAAGCGCACATTATATTTACATGATATACAACGCTTTTTTAAAAGCGCTGTTGTATCTTATACAGCGCTCGATTCCACAACGCTTTTTCTTTTTTTGAAAAACTGATGTAAAAAATTTAAAAAAACCGTTGTAAAAGACTGTTTTTGGCGTAGTGTGTATATAGTATTTTAAAATCTTAATTTTTTATTTATCAAAATAGTCTCTTAAAATGTTAATCTAATACACCTCTTTAAAATATTTTTGGTGTATCAAAATAGTGTCTTACAATGTTAATCCAAATTCAATTTTTTTTTGTTTATCAATTTTTTAATAAGAGAAAAAGTAATTTCCTAATAAATTATAACCCAATCAATAAATTCAAAATACCTTCTATTAATGTCAAATTCAATTGATTAAATAGTAAAAGTTACCATAAATGCTTAATCACTACAATAAAATTGACGTATCGTGACATGCAAAATGTGTCACTAAAAGTTATAAACTGTAGGTAAAGGTCAATAATATTTTGAGTGACACCCAGATTTAGTGTCAACTTTAAGGGGGCGTCCTGCTACACTTTGAGGACTGTCACTACATGCTCTGAGGAGTGTCACAATATGTTCTTTTATTTCTACCTACAATAATGACTGTCACTAAAACCTAGAAAAATATAAATAAAAATTTAATATATTCCTACAGTATTGTCTGTCACTAAAACCTATTATTATTTATTAAATTATTAGTCTAGAATAGATCCCAGGCAAGAGAACATAAAAGCCTTTTCTATGATATAGCCCTATAGCGCCGCAATTTGATAACATTGGTTAAAACATAAAAGCCTTTTCTTTGATCCGTGTATAGAAAATAAACAAGCTCATCTGTCTTTTATTTATAAAATAAACCATTATGAATGAGAGACAATTATCTAGTAACGGAATCATACTCGATAAGAGTCCGCCTGAGTTGACGTACTTCCTTTGATCCATGCTTTCAGAGAGGATTGACAACCTTTCCAATCTCAGTTGTCTTAAAAGGTTAATTACTAAGGATTAGAGAACATACTTAACCAACAAACTTCCCCAAAACATGGAAAAATGACATGTTCATCAAATAAGTCTCAATAAAAGATTTCAATTCAAACCTTTAGAAGATCCACAAAGAGCTCCATCAGCTCAAGCCTCCTCAATGACTCAAAAAGCACAGAGTCAGACTATAGCAACATGAAACAAGAAAGTACTAATCAATGTTCACAAAATGAATTCGACCTTCAAAGAAAAACAAAAACAAAATGCCATCCAATTAAAATCTATTTTATTATTTTCACAATGCTTTGAAATCTATTTTATTCACTTGATGCTAATCAGAATCATAACCAAAGGATTTAAAATCAGAAAAGCTTGAGCTGAATTCAAAATTAAAATAGCTATAACTGGAGCTGGATTTAGAATCAGAAGAGCAGAAAACAGAAAACAAATATACATCAATGAGCATATCAAAATAATGCAGAGATAATCGACCAAAATAATATGCACAAGATTGCAACCAAGTTTCATAATTTTAGTCGATCATACTTCCTAATTAAGCCATAATTTTATGTCACTTAGAATCAAATTGAATTTTTAGAGTAAACCAGAAAGCAACAATTCAATGATTTCAAGATGATTAAGAGTTACTTTTAAAGTAATGCAAAAGCAATAACTAAACTAGTGCATAAAAACATCGATTAAACTTAAATATAGTTAAGTAATACAATCACTATAGAAAGTTATTAAGATGCAATCATGCAAAATAGGTGAGCAAATCACTATAAAAGCATCGAGTGAGTTTCATACAGTTAGCCGTGCACCAATTACCAAATTCCAATAGTATTTTCAAGATACTAAAAGCATAAATAACATACAAGTTTCATAATGATGCTAATACAACAAACAAAATGCATGGTCCAAAACAGAATAAATTAGGTGAGTAAATTCAATTGTAACCTGAAGAGTTATATTAAAGCAATGAAGATAAAGCAGCATTCCGCAAATTTATATCACTCACTGGAACACTAGTAATCAGCTGAAACTTATTCTGGCAAAGTGGGCAGAGATTAGTGATGGTTGCCCAGTTGTCAATGCAGGCAAAGCAGAACCTGTGAAACAAATGAACCATGCTAAAAATATCATATTCCTATTTCAACATGAACACTCAAAAAGAAGGAAAGAAAAACAGCATTTACTGAGGTAGTCTACATCCAACCTCTTTCCTATTAAGACCTAATCATATTTCTGTCTAGAGCAAAATAACCTTGATATGCCTTGTCATATGTTTCTAATGATCCAGCCATCCCTCAATCTATTGTACATGTCTCATGCATAGCATAAATTGGAAAGGACTTAAATTGCTGTGTGCGCTTATGAAATATATCTGCAAAGTAGTGCAACCAAGCTAATAAATGATGAATGAAAAATTGCTTCCCTTTCACTCTAAATTTGATTAGTCCCCATAAGAGTCAGAACTATATTATCCAACGATTCAATAGATGGTGTTTTAACAGTGACTGAAACATTCATGTCATAACAGATTAAAGAAACAGGGACACTCTATTTTACAATAAGAGTTAAAAAGAGATGGAAATTTACAAGTTCTGCCTAGCCACAACAGTTGCTCTTCTGTGGGATTGGTTGCCCCTTCATCTGAACAAATTCCGCTGACTTACTACCAGTTGGTTGGCTTCCCATCCTGCACATTCAAATCAAGGTCCAAAACAACTCAAAGTTAATACTTGTCTTATAATGGAACTCATGTTGTGCATGAAGAAAGTATAAGAATAACGTGATCAAAAAACTGATACTCCATAAAATATAGCACTAAACAAATTACAAATCCAAAACTTGTAAAGGATTAAATGTTGGCATACATTATATGTAAATTATCAAAATCTTGATTATGGAAATTTAGCTTGTGAAGTTCATCCTATTTCTATCTCTCTTTATTTTATCAAAAACAATTTTTTTGACAAATTATCAAAATCAATATTTCCTTCAATGAAGTTGTTATTATTTTATAAAACGTATGCTATCATTGACACATAAATAATATAAACATTAAAACTGTCATTTAAAAAGGAAAAGAAAATGGCACAAGCTCCTCATGACCTACTGTTAATTTGAATATTGTACATGTTGAAAATCCCAACATGTTCAAAAGTAATTGAAGAAAGAGAAAAATAATAAGTATACTAAGCATTTGTGAATTGATATGATCCCAAAGGAGAACAGTGGAGGCTAGAAAAATTAGATACTTGTTCTTAATCTCTGCTGCCATAGTTAAGAAAGCCTGCTCCACATTTATTGAGTCTTTAGCACTTGTCTCAAGGAAAGGGATACCAAGCTCATCTGCAAATGCATGTGGTTCATGATCATCAAGGATATATTAAGCAAGTAAAGTAGGGTTCTTTCTCTCTCTCTCTCCCTCTAACATACAAAGTAATTGATATTTAATATAACATATTCAGGCACATGCTTCTTTAAGTGAAACATTCTACATTATAAATTAAATAACATCACTATTTTGGACAAATTAGAAGTAGAATGTGGATCAGACTAACCAACAGTAAAACGTGGATATGCCTAATCAAAAGTATTATTCTACGCAACCTGTTCGACCAAGATATTAACCACACACATTATCTACAGCTTAGGTGATACAAGGCCTATAATCTGACCGTCTCCTGGCGTAGCTGAACAGCTACAACGCAGGTTTAAGACATATCAAGAGGCTGTAATAGATTATCTTTTGAAAAAGACAAAAATTGGAAGATAGACTTGCCAAGCTCAGGAAAAGTAATGAGGAAAACAAATGGCAGTTTTCATGTATCAGATTTGTGGTAAGTCTTTAGATGATTTTGAAACAAGTGAGTTGATGCGTTTAATTTGTTCTCTGTCACTGATGATTTTGTGCTTAAATTAGAAAGCCTGAAATGTAACCCCAAAATTCCAAAATTGGCTACATGCTGAAAAATAAATACAATTGAAGAAAAAAGAAAATTCATCTAATATACAAAAAAAGAAATTCACAAGTTCAAATCACATGATTAATTTAGTCATACAAAACAAATAACTGAATATGATTCTTCATAATCAAGTTTAATGACAGTTATCAATTAAGTATACTTTACTCAGGGTACATAGCAGAACCAATAACAAAACTTGAACAGTTTAAGGAGTTCTTGCAAGCCAGTCCTTACCTCCTACTTTTTCAAATCTGCCAAACTCGACTCTAGCTGCCTATGATAATTGGTATACCCACAAATAAGAGCAGATTCCCTTGGTCCCATCCCATGTTCTTGAGCGGCCTGAAATAGAACAATAGAATCATGAAAATAAATGCAATAATTTCACACTAAGAAAACTGAAGAAACAAAGAATAATACACTAAAATGCCTGCAAGATCAGCTTCTGAAGCCGTGGACTCATGTGGTACTTAGTTCATTGAGCACCAAAAATGATGGGAAAGAAAGTAAGGGAATGATCAGTCAAATAAACCTACAATCAATCATTCAACCCAATTGTAAAACTAGTTATTGTATATATTTCATCATTCAAAGATTTTCTAAACCTAGTTATTGTAAATCTCTATAATAATCGAAATTGGCGTAATCCATAAGAGGAAAAATGAAAAACACATCGAAGATAACTAGAAATTGAAGAATGAAGTAAATTTATGAAAACCCTAGAAATTATTAATGGGAATGAAATGAAAAGGAGAGAAAACCTGTTTGAGGTGATTCTGAACGACCGGAGAAATCTGACCGAAATTCTTGAGAGCATCGAAATTCCATCGGTTTGTGGTATCGAAAAACGAAGTAAATGAAGCCATTGAATTTTTGAATCCGAAATTGAAGGAATCCATTGAAGATGGAATCGAAAAAATATGAAGAAATTGGGAAAAGCTTCTTCAACTTCAACTGAAAAACGAGAATCAATGAAGAAAGCTTTTTGAATAGAAAAATGAGAATTGAAATTGGAAAAAGCTTGAATGATTTGTGAGATGAAATGGAGAATTGAAATTGAGAATACCTTTTGAACAAATTTGAGAAGAAAATAGAAGAAGAAAATTTGAGAAGGAAATAGAAGGAGAAGAAAAAGAATAGGAAAAGGATTCTTAAATGGAAATTGGAAAGAAACACAATAAAATAAGTGAATATTTTTTGAATATAAATATTTTATTTTATTTTTTAAAAGTTATTATATAGAATAGGTGATACTCTGTCTGAAGCTAAAAGTAATTATAGTGACGGTAAAAAAATATCACTAAAACTTGAGTGTCACAGTAAATATTTTTTTTTAGTGAATTATTAATATTATACCTATTTTCAATTTCCATTTCGAGTAGACATATGCCCGCATGAAATTTTAGTTATTATTGAATTTTCAAATTTGAAATTTGAATTTAAATTTAAATTTCTCTTCCTTTTCATCTTTATAGAGATTTTAAAGTTTCATGTGCGTATCTTCATTACGACTTTATGTTTTTTTTTTTCGTTTATGGGCATACGCTTTTCTTTATTGTTATCACTCATAATATATATTTCTTCATTCAAAAAAATTAATTGTGGAAATTTGACTATAAATGTAATTTTTTAGTTAAAATATAATTATAACAACTTGATAAGTTTAAAACACACGTATAAAGAATTGAATGAATTATCACAAACATAACTAATTATATGTCTTACAACTGATTTTTATAAACATGTCTGTGCAAAATGAATATATGCAAATCCATATACACTTATTGAAAATTTCATTTATAACCCTTCACTCCATCAAGTTTCTCCGATTACAAACCTTGATACTTATCTCTTGTATCAGATTTGATTCTCACTTTATTTGTAAGAACCCGACTATTACCGTTATCGACACTGTTAATCATGATCTTTTCACTCCCTTTTATCCTATGAAAACTTTAAAGAATAAACCATATTTTATTCTTGGTCCAAATGATGTATATTCTCTCAAAAACTAAATTTGCGCATGAATATAAAAAAACCATCACAATATAAGAATTTAACAATGAATTGTATGTATGAAATCATAAAAGAGGAACCAAGACTCATTCTCTCTACATGAGCATTAAATCTCAATGGTGATATGCCTCTAGTCAAAGGATCAATGATCATCAAATCAGTACTAATGTGTTGAATGTCTAATATTTTATCATTAATTCTTTCTCTAATGACTAAGTACTTGATGTTGATATGTTTACTTCAACTTCTACTTTTGTTGTTCTTAGCCAAAAAAGCAGCAGCTGAATTATCGCCGAAATTTTCATTGGCCTAGAATAAACACAACCTGCAAAGTTAGAATATGAATAGCCGATCATGTATAGATTGGACATTTGCCTATACATAAGCATGTAATCGTTTTGTTCCTTGAAAGTAACTCAACACTTTCTTTACAACTTTTTCTAGTAGCCAATACTTGGGTTACTATAATATCTTCCTAAAATTCCAACAACAAATGCAATGATGGACCTCATGCATATCTGAGCATACATAAGACTTCTAAAACAACATAAGCGTATAGAATATTCTTCGCTAAATCCACAATTTTAGTAGCATATTTCATAAGTTTTTGGATTTTTCCCACACCTCAAGATGTGTAATATTCAATAACAATATATAATTATATTTAATTATCTATTACATTTATTAATCATATTTAAAATATAAATTAACAATGTCACATAATCAAATGTAATTTTATATCATTAATAAAAATGACAAATCACAAAAACCGAACAAAACAAAATTATAAAAATAAGTTTTGAATTGGAGTAAAAGAAAGAATATTGAAACAAGTGAAATTAAGGTAAAAAAATCCCAAAAATTGCATACTCAATAGATTTTGTATACAAAACTGACGCATTTAGGTAGTGGTATGATTTCCTTCTCGCAAAGGCCACCATTTATCTCTACTAAACCTGAAATCCTAAGTATATTCTTCCTATTCATTCTTTAGAAGAGTGATTTATGGTGATTTTTTAGTTTTGAATTCACCATTTTTAGTTATCTTTGATGTAGCTAAATAACACTAGAAGGGGAGTTGAATAGAGATTTGGATATTAAAAATAATTTTCAAGTGTTTTAAAAACTATCCTCTCTCTCTACAGTGTCGAACCAAAGTCTAATAACATTATATGGATCCCAATAAAGTGCCATCGTCAAACAAACAACATCGACTGTGGGTACTACGTATTGAGATTCATGGAGGAGATTGTTGACAAGAATAAAACTATTATCCTAGAAACGGTACGGTATTTTGATTATATGATTTTCATATATAAATTAACTATATATTTGATACTAACTTAATATAATATGTTCAACTTTTATATCGCAGTACTTTAACAATTTCAGTCCATCATATTATCAGGAAGATCTAATGGAATTAAAGAAAAAATGGTGTGAGTATGTGCTTGAAATGAAAAATATTTGATTTTATGGGAAATAGCATGCTGCTGGGCAAGGGATCTGAATATTATATGGTAGCTAGTGCATATTCTGTATATTTTTTTAGTTATTATATGTATATGATCATAGAACAATATATAAACATGCATATGAATATGTAGTTAATTAGGTTGTAAATTAAAGTGTTACAGGGTTATATATATGTATCTGATTGTGTGAACTGCTTATTGTAAATTACAGTGTTACATGGTTATATATATGTATCTGGTTGTGTTGTGTTATGTAAAATAATTCTGGTTGTGTTGTGTGAACTGGATCAAAATAATTTTGGATAAAAAGATAAAAGACAGCGCTTTCTAAAAAAATATCATAAAAACCTAAAAAGTGCTTCTCAAAAATTTAATTGACAACGTTTTAAAAAAAAAAAAATACACATTTTACGGTGCTTTTTTGAAAAAGCGCTGTAAAATGTGCATTGGGTGGATCTTTTACAGCGCTTTTTAAAAAAAGCGTTGTAAAAGGTACACCAAATATATGAATTATGGGACTACCTTTTACAGCGATTTTTTTAAAAAGTGTTGTAAAAGGTACACCAAATATATGAATTATGGGTCTGCCTTTTACAGCGCTTTTTTTGAAAAGCGCTGTAAAAGGCACACCAAATATATGAATTATGGGTATGCCTTTTACAGCACTTTTTTTAAAAAGCGTTGTAAAATGTGCATAACAAGCGCACGTTATATTTATATGATTTACAGCGCTTTTTTAAAAGCGCTGTTTTATCTTATACAGCACTAGATTCCACAGCGCTTTTGTTTTTTTTTGAAAAACCGCTGTAAAAGGCTTAAAAAAAGCGTTGTAAAAGGCTATTTTTGGCGTAGTGTGTATATAGTATTTTAAAATCTTAATTTTTTATTTATCAAAATAGTCTCTTAAAATGTTAATCTAATACACCTCTTTAAAATATTTTTGGTGTATCAAAATAGTCTCTTACAATGTTAATCCAAATTCAATTTTTTTTTTGTTTATCAATTTTTTAATAAGAGAAAAAGTAATTTCCTAATAAATTATAACCCAATCAATAAATTCAAAATACCTTCTATTAATGTCAAATTCAATTGATTAAATAGTAAAAGTTACCATAAATGCTTGATTATTAATATTATACCTATTTTTAATTTCCATTTCGAGTAAACATATGCCCGCATGAAAATTTAGTTATTATTGAATTTTCAAATTTGAAATTTGAATTTAAATTTAAATTTCTCTTCCTTTTCATCTTTATAGAGATTTTAAAGTTTCATGTGCGTATCTTCATTACGACTTTATGTTTTTTTTTTTCGTTTATGGGCATACGCTTTTCTTTATTGTTATCACTCATAATATATATTTCTTCATTCAAAAAAATTAATTGTGGAAATTTGACTATAAATGTAATTTTTTAGTTAAAATATAATTATAACAACTTGATAAGTTTAAAACACACGTATAAAGAATTGAATGAATTATCACAAACATAACTAATTATATGTCTTACAACTGATTTTTATAAACATGTCTGTGCAAAATGAATATATGCAAATCCATATACACTTATTGAAAATGTCATTTATAACCCTTCACTTCATCAAGTTTCTCCGATTACAAACCTTGATACTTATCTCTTGTACCAGATTTGATTCTCACTTTATTTGTAAGAACCCGTCTATTACCGTTATCGACAGTGTTAATCATGATCTTTTCACTCTCTTTTTTCCTATGAAAACTTTAAAGAATAAACCATATTTTATTATTGGTCCAAATGATGTACATTCTCTCAAAAACTAAATTTGCGCATGAATATAAGAAAACCATCACAATATAAGAATTTAACAATGAATTGTATGTATGAAATCATAAAAGAGGAACCAAGACTCATTCTCTCTACATGAGCATTAAATCTCAATGGTGATATGCCTCTAGTCAAAGGATCAATGATCATCAAATCAGTACTAATGTGTTGAATGTCTAATATTTTATCATTAATTCTTTCTCTAATGACTAAGTACTTGATGTTGATATGTTTACTTCAACTTCTACTTTTGTTGTTCTTAGCCAAAAAAGCAGCAGCTGAATTATCGCCGAAATTTTCATTGGCCTAGAATAAACACAACCTGCAAAGTTAGAATATGAATAGCCGATCATGTATAGATTGGACATTTGCCTATACATAAGCATGTAATCGTTTTGTTCCTTGAAAGTAACTCAACACTTTCTTTACAACTTTTTCTAGTAGCCAATACTTGGGTTACTATAATATCTTCCTAAAATTCCAACAACAAATGCAATGATGGACCTCATGCATATCTGAGCATACATAAGACTTCTAAAACAACATAAGCGTATAGAATATTCTTCGCTAAATCCACAATTTTAGTAGCATATTTCATAAGTTTTTGGATTTTTCCCACACCTCAAGATGTGTAATATTCAATAACAATATATAATTATATTTAATTATCTATTACATTTATTAATCATATTTAAAATATAAATTAACAATGTCACATAATCAAATGTAATTTTATATCATTAATAAAAATGACAAATCACAAAAACCGAACAAAACAAAATTATAAAAATAAGTTTTGAATTGGAGTAAAAGAAAGAATATTGAAACAAGTGAAATTAAGGTAAAAAAATCCCAAAAATTGCATACTCAATAGATTTTGTATACAAAACTGACGCATTTAGGTAGTGGTATGATTTCCTTCTCGCAAAGGCCACCATTTATCTCTACTAAACCTGAAATCCTAAGTATATTCTTCCTATTCATTCTTTAGAAGAGTGATTTATGGTGATTTTTTAGTTTTGAA
>JBBPBT010000685.1:1605323-1638531 GCA_037974875.1 Cicer bijugum
TTTTGTTTATGGGCATACGCTTTTCTTTATTGTTATCACTCATAATATATATTTCTTCATTCAAAAAAATTAAATGTGGAAATTTGACTATAAATGTAATTTTTTAGTTAAAATATAATTATAACAACTTGATAAGTTTAAAACACACGTATAAAGAATTGAATGAATTATCACAAACATAACTAATTATATGTCTTACAACTGATTTTTATAAACATGTCTGTGCAAAATGAATATATGCAAATCCATATACACTTATTGAAAATGTCATTTATAACCCTTCACTTCATCAAGTTTCTCCGATTACAAACCTTGATACTTATCTCTTGTACCAGATTTGATTCTCACTTTATTTGTAAGAACCCGTCTATTACCGTTATCGACAGTGTTAATCATGATCTTTTCACTCTCTTTTTTCCTATGAAAACTTTAAAGAATAAACCATATTTTATTATTGGTCCAAATGATGTACATTCTCTCAAAAACTAAATTTGCGCATGAATATAAGAAAACCATCACAATATAAGAATTTAACAATGAATTGTATGTATGAAATCATAAAAGAGGAACCAAGACTCATTCTCTCTACATGAGCATTAAATCTCAATGGTGATATGCCTCTAGTCAAAGGATCAATGATCATCAAATCAGTACTAATGTGTTGAATGTCTAATATTTTATCATTAATTCTTTCTCTAATGACTAAGTACTTGATGTTGATATGTTTACTTCAACTTCTACTTTTGTTGTTCTTAGCCAAAAAAGCAGCAGCTGAATTATCGCCGAAATTTTCATTGGCCTAGAATAAACACAACCTGCAAAGTTAGAATATGAATAGCCGATCATGTATAGATTGGACATTTGCCTATACATAAGCATGTAATCGTTTTGTTCCTTGAAAGTAACTCAACACTTTCTTTACAACTTTTTCTAGTAGCCAATACTTGGGTTACTATAATATCTTCCTAAAATTCCAACAACAAATGCAATGATGGACCTCATGCATATCTGAGCATACATAAGACTTCTAAAACAACATAAGCGTATAGAATATTCTTCGCTAAATCCACAATTTTAGTAGCATATTTCATAAGTTTTTGGATTTTTCCCACACCTCAAGATGTGTAATATTCAATAACAATATATAATTATATTTAATTATCTATTACATTTATTAATCATATTTAAAATATAAATTAACAATGTCACATAATCAAATGTAATTTTATATCATTAATAAAAATGACAAATCACAAAAACCGAACAAAACAAAATTATAAAAATAAGTTTTGAATTGGAGTAAAAGAAAGAATATTGAAACAAGTGAAATTAAGGTAAAAAAATCCCAAAAATTGCATACTCAATAGATTTTGTATACAAAACTGACGCATTTAGGTAGTGGTATGATTTCCTTCTCGCAAAGGCCACCATTTATCTCTACTAAACCTGAAATCCTAAGTATATTCTTCCTATTCATTCTTTAGAAGAGTGATTTATGGTGATTTTTTAGTTTTGAAATCACCATTTTTAGTTATCTTTGATGTTGCTAAATATCACTAGAAGGGGAGTTGAATAGGGATTTGGATATTAAAAATAATTTTCAAGTGTTTTAAAAACTATCCTCTCGCTGATGATTGCAAGCTCAATGATGGAATTTTTCAAATCGTCAGATCTGAGCTGAGCAAAAGAGTAAGAGATGCTTATGTTGTTCACCCAACTATCCTCTCGGACTGGTTCACCCAATGAAGGCTACGTCCAGTCCGTATACTCTTGTGAGATTTCACTAATGTTCAAATAGATCAACCTCTCATTGAGGTTGATTACAAATTGTGTATTCTTTAGCCTCACCAAGCTTACAATCAATTTTCAAATATTTCTAAGTGTATCTCACGTGGAAATTACAAAGTGATATGAAAGTGATTGATTCTTAATACTTTTTCAAAGGATTTACAAGGATCTAGTGTAAGATTAAAGAAAGTATGAAGAGAGGATGTGTATTGCTCTTGATAGCTTTAAGATGCTTGATCTTTTAATGCAATTGTGTTGTGTATTTGATGATGAAGAGTTTGTTGCCTTTTATAGAAGCCCAAGCTCTTTGATGACCGTTGGAATTCATTACAAAAGATCCAAGATTTTTCATCGTAATTACAGAACTGTCATCCAGCTTTTCTTGGACTGGCAGAGGCCATCCTCGCGCAGGAAGATCAGTTTCCTTGAAACTTGATCTTGAGATGTCCTTATCTATTCTCTTTCTTCAAAGAGTGCAAGGCCTTTGACCTTGTGAGCTATAACCTTTTCAAAAATATTAAGGACTAGGTTGAGTTCAACTTTTGAGAGTGATGTTGACAAGAGAGAGTCACCCTCTTACATAGGATTGTCATCTTCTAGTCCGAGGATTAGAACTACTTTTAACATGTGATCTTCCATTTTTGGCTTGTTTGTTGTTGTCTTTCTTTAACTTGACTTCTTCATGTATTCATTCGTGCAAACACAATAAATGGTCTGATTTTAGCCTTTGCGCATGTTTGATGGGTTGCTTTCAACTTTACAAAACCATCATCAGCCTAGTTTGTCATCCTCTAGACGTAGATCTGGCTATTCTCGTCCTTTTCATTTGGCCTTCTAACTTCTTTATTTGTTCTAGTAATGACACATATTGTGCAGATTTGAAGATTCATCAACTTGCGAGGCCATCCTCGGCATTTTCCATCCTCAAATTTGAATCAGATTATTCTCCTTTGACTTAGTGGTTAATAACCTATTTTCTTATATGAATACACTCAAAAGCGCATATTAGTCATTACCACAATCATAATCTCTTAAGTAATTTTATTATCATTCAAATCATTTGAGAGATTTTGTTTCAACAATCTTATTCTCTTATTTTATTTAAATAAATGGTATTTCACACGAATTTTTTATTTTTATTTTTTGTGTTTTATTTAAATCACTTTAAGTGCAACGTTGGTTTATTTGTCATTTTGTGACATTTTCTATGTTTTTCCATCTTGCAAATAGTGCATAAACCATTCTCAACCTCTAATCCACACAAAATCACCAACTGAATCCATTTCAAGCATTAGTTTTATTGATCGTAGCTTTGTTTCATCAGAAATAGTTGCATTTCTTTCCTTAGACGAGTTATTTTTGGCTGATTCCAATCACCACATTTGTCGTTTTAAAAAACTAGTGTCATTTTTGGATTCCTCTCGTTGAAATCTTCTAGAAGCACTACTCATTTGCATTTTCGGTGAAGTTAACGTGAGACCCTTTCGACGCTCCGACGAGTCAGTGACAACAGTTTTTTCTCTCGTTGTTTCAACTTTGTTTTTTTTTTTTTTCCTAAAATTATTAATAATTATTTAACATTGATTTTTATAGTCCACATAATTTATCAATTGCGTCTGGGAGATTTTGTGAAGTCGCCATTTATTCCTATTCGTACGATGTACATTGTCGATCTACAATTGTTATTGAGAAGTCCCATTGATTGATGTGTCTGAGAAAGTGTCGAAATAAAATAAAGGATGAGAGAACATTTGAATTTCTAATTATAATATATTATGACATGAACGGATAAACCATATTTCCCAACAATTTATCTGGAGTTCGCTACGTACGACAATAGTCCTTTAAGAGATAAATTAATTAACTTAAAAATATGATAATTGTGAGATTAAAATGTAAAATATAAATATTAATAAGATGTTGATTGATTTGATTTTCGATAATTGTGTGGTATTTGATATTTGATATTATTGTAACGTTGAATATCGAATGAACTTTTGTACAAATGTTTCATTAGACGAATTTGTGTGATGTGATAATAAAAGATGGATGTACTACAACAAAATTATCAAATAACAATATACAACAAAATTATCAAATAACAATAGAAAGGTTGTGACGGTTCTCCTAAAATGGCCTATGTTCCTAACCGCGACGGGTAATACGACATTTTTCCTCAACAGCCACCTCGCTTACCAAAAGCCCTAATGCGTTTGCATTTTCACGCATCGTAGCTTGCTCATGCATCAATATTCACACATCATGTTTCTCCTCTTTCTGCCAAGTTCCCATATCCTTAAAAGTTGGAGCTATACGACACGCTCAGTTTTGCACTTCACACATACAATGCTAATTCTCTTTCATTTATGGCGTTGCTGCGTTTTCAACATTTCTACGATTTGCATTTTCGATGTAGGGCATTGTAAGTTTGCTCTTCTATTCTCTACATTGCTTACCCATGGGTGAGTGCAACATGTAAGTAGAAAATATTAGATTAGTTATAGGAGAATATTGAATATTTCTATATAATAGTTATTTGGTTTCTCTTATTAGGTCATTTGTTTTCTTCATTTTCAAATCACGGTACTCTTGAAATTCTAATAGGAACATTACTTGTATTTATTTTGTGGTATTTATGTTATAGTAGTACTTTCTCCAATATTGATGCTTATAAAAAACACATGTTTATCTCAATAAAACTCATCATGAATTGAAAATAAATAATATTGTAGTCGTAATTTCTATTGCGTTCTATGATCTTTCCTGTCAAGAAGATCAAAAGCTCACAAATTGAATATCGATAAAAGTTTCCAATTTCCATTGTGTATTATAGGGGTTTTGAACTGAACTGATTTTCGAACTAATTTTTTAAAACAAGAACTGAACCAAACCAATTTTCAGTTCAAAAAACCGAACTGAACCAGTTTTTTGTTAAAAACCGAACCAAATCGGTTTTTTTGTTAAAAACCGAACCAAATCGGTTTTTTTGTT
Organism: Cicer bijugum; assembly: GCA_037974875.1. Taxonomy (NCBI): domain Eukaryota; kingdom Viridiplantae; phylum Streptophyta; class Magnoliopsida; order Fabales; family Fabaceae; genus Cicer; species Cicer bijugum. The sequence continues at coordinate 1,610,103 of JBBPBT010000685.1, forward strand.
AAAAACCGAACCGGTTTTTATTTTAAAAAACTTGAACTGAATTTATTTTTTAAGAAGTAATTTGGGGTAATTATATAAATTTTGGCCTATATGAACAAAAAAAATTAAGTTAAACCAATTTGGTTCGGTTCAAAATAATAAATCGGTTCACCACTTTTATAAACCGGTTCGGTCTGGTTTTTTGAACTGAAAACCGGTTCAGTTTGGTTTTTTCAAATTCAAAACCAGTTCGGTTCAATTTTTAAACAGTTCTAGTTCATAATTGAACTTTGCCCACCCCTAATGTATTATGTGTTCTGCGTTCTTTAGATTTTACAATTTGTTATGCATTTCGCTCTACTTTTTGAATTCCAACATGTCAAGCATCATTTTAATAGAGAACACCAAGACTTTTTGTTTGTTAAGTATAGGACAATGGGAACCCTTTAATTTGGATATGAAATGTTTTTGTGGTAGAATAAGCAACTCAAATATGAAATGTTTTTGGTAAACTAGGAGAACCATGTTACACCAAATATGTTTTCTTATTGAGACCATTAAGAATGTGTTTTCTCTTTTTGTAGGTATCTAATATTCTTTTTGTTGACCAACCTATTAGAACATGTTTTAGCTACATTTTTATGAGAGTGAAATTCCACATGATGAAACTTGTGTTAGCAATGATTTATACCACTTCTTGCAAGGATATCTTATTATGGCCCTAAATTTAGGTTGATGCCTCCATAATTATAATTGCAGTATTGTGGTGGAATCCTTATGAACTTTTATATTGCAGTCGTAATTGCGACCACAACTTGGCATATATATATATATATATTGTAAATTATGGATCACAAAAAATAGTGACTTATTCAAATTCTATTATGTTGCATTGATTGTTATAATCTCAATTTGAGCATTTACTAAATTGCATATGCAAAATAATAATGAATTGATCAAATTCTACTGCACTATATTGGACAACAGTAATATATAATACTAATTAAAGTTTTTTTTTTTATAATCATAGGAACTTTTCAAACAACACCCTAATTTTGTTAAAATAATTTTTATATTACTGGAGAATCATACGTTGGACACTATATTCCAAGTCTTGCGGCTCAAGTTCACCAAAGAAATAAAAACAAGAAAGGAATTAATATAAACCTCAAGGTTTAACGTTATTTTCTATTAATTTTATAATTATATAAATTTATGAACACAATCTATATTTTTTAAAAATATATGTTACATCAATATTTTGATGATCTCTACAATAGTTTCAAATTGGGTAATTTGTTATATGCAAGTGGTGATTGCTATTACGTAATCATTGTAGAAATTCTTAAAATCTTTAAGTTGCACCTACAATTGATGTTGTAGGATATAATTTAGGATTATATATGATCTTTGTTGCATCCTATTAAAATTACATTTGTTAGTGATTCTCAACAAAATAATTTAAACCCTTGCTTATGAATATAAATGATTATTATTTGTTTTGTATTGCATGCATGTTTTTGTTCATTGATTTGACCGACCTCAATACAATAACAGGGTTTGCTATTGGTAATTGATTGACAAACCCATTAATTCAGTACCTTTGCATACACACAATATGCACTTGATATGAAATTGATTACAAAGGAGGATCAAAATGAAATCAACCAAATGATCCAACCGTGTCAGGATGCCATAAAACTTGCGTTACAATATCACTTTTAATGGTTGAAAGACTAATGCAAAAATTATTATAAAAATAACTTTTTCATTAATTTTTTATAATTAATTCTCTATTTATAACAACACATAAATGATATTTTAACCAATATATTTATGATTCATCATAATAAATCTATTTAGATTCTTCTAAAAATTGGTGACTCACCACCTGACATACTTAAGAAAAATTATACTTAAAGCTAATCTATTTGGATGATAACATCCCATTAATCTTACAAAAACATCTTGTCTTCAAGGTGAAAATTAAGCTAAAAGACTCAAATTAACAACCAAATTCATACAACACATTTTCTTTTCAGATGTTCAATTCTATTCCATTCTTGGCTTATAACAATAACTAAAGAAGCTAGTGAACATATATTCATACACAGAATAAATATTTATCATTAATCAAACAGTTAAAAAGAAATATTTTCTTATATTTTTTAAATATAAATGATAATAATTATAATACACTAAATATGATTTATTATAAAAACTGAACACGAGAGTAAAATAATTTTTGTTTGTTATGTTTGGACTAAAATCAAATCTCTTTCATTTTGCAGATACTAAAAATGAAATTTTTATTTTACAACACTTAAAATCAAATTTCTTATATTTTGTAGAGATTAAGTTTTAAGTCGATAATTATTAAACCATTTTAAAACTAACGAAATTAAATATTACAAACTAATATGAAAATGTTTGTATTTTGTAGAGACTTAAACCAAGAAATTTATTTTGCAAAGACTAAATTAAATTTATTGCATTTTGCATAAACTATTTACATATTTAGGCTTAAAAATATTACTCTCAAAAGATATCTGCAAATGCAAATGAAAGATTAAATTAATTAGAAATAAAATTAAAATTTTAAAAAAATTGACTAAATTAAAAGTTAAAGTTTTTTGACTAAATTAAACATTAAATATTTTACTAAATTAAATGTTACAAATTAATCACCTTATAAAAGGAAGTAAAAAAAACTTCATATGATGAATATTAAATACTTCATTCCATAATTAGAGTTATTTTCCGAAAATGCGAAGACCGTAACCTTAGTAAATGCTATAAAATCTTTGCCATTGCCTCATTTTTTTTCTTCTACAAACACGAAACCAAACAACATGGGTTTCTCCAAAACCTCTCTATCACTTTTGTTATTGTCGTTATACATTTTATTTTCTTCATCAGATGCAACTTCTCGCATCACACATCGTCAATTGTTTAGAAAAACACCAACCTTTTCACCAAATCAAGGAGTTGAAAAGCATCTAAAAAGCTTAAACTTATTCCCTAAGGACAAAGTTAATATAATACATGGTGACTCTGTTGATTTTGTCCCTGGAAAAATGGTTGAGAAAAATTTTTCGTTTCTTGGTGGTTCCGATAAGCCTTCTATTGAAAATCTTGGTCACCATGCAGGGTACTATTCCCTTCCTAGTTCCAATAGTGCAAGGTAAATTACACTTCCTTTCAACGTAATTAAATATAAAACTTAATAATTTGAATACCAAATTTATAATATATATCCTACTAACAATTTAAACGATCATGCTATGCTATCATTTTAAATATTTTTAATTATAAAACAACTTTATATTTTTTTTATTCATGTTTATACTTGCCTCCTATATGTCTTGGTTTACTCACTATATATTTTTATTAATGAGGAGTGATATTTTCAAAGTTACTAGAGAGCTTACGGAACTATAATTTTAATTTTCAAACACAACAATATTAGTGGTTTAAAATTGGTTAGGAATACAAATGCTGATTTTTTATTTATTTAATATATAAATAAATATAAATTTAAAACTTGGCTTATGTGTTCCTCAATTGAACTTTAATTATTATTATTATTTTTTATTGAATTGCAGGATGTTCTATTTTTTCTTCGAATCACAAAACAATACTAGAGATGACCCAGTTGTGATATGGTTAACTGGAGGTCCAGGTTGCAGTGGTGAAATATCTTTGTTTTATGAGAATGGTCCTTTCCATATTTCCAATGACAAGTCTCTTGTATCGAATAAGTATGGCTGGGACAAGGTGATTCATTATACTCAAATTCATATAAAATTAAAATGTCTTTGTTTTAATTTAAGTGCATGTGTCACATATTTATTTTCTTATTGACATCATCAACAATGTATTTTTTCATTTTGTAGGCATCAAATATTATTTTTGTTGACCAACCCATTGGGACAGGTTTTAGCTACACATATGATGAGAGTGACTATTCACATGATGTAACTAGCATTAGCAACAATTTATACGACTTCTTACAGGTATAAGTAGTTATATGGTTCTATTTTAATACATAATAGTTACAAACTTTGATATTACGATAAAGTACAAAAGATGCATATGTATGTAATTAGAATTGTAATGTTGTTGTAAGGACTTCTACAAAATTTATGAATTATGTATAGATTATCAGTTTTCCAATTCAAAATTTGAAGCATTGCTGATGAAACACATGTTGTGTACAAATAATTCGGAGTACAAACTAATTTTTTTTTATTTCTTTTTATAATAACAGGAATTTTTCAAACAACATCCTAATTTTGTTAAAAATGATTTTTACATTACCGGAGAATCATATGCTGGACAATATATTCCAGCTCTTGCATCCCGAGTTCACCAAGGAAATAAAGCCAGTGAAGGAATTCATATAAACCTCAAGGTCTTACACTACTTCCTATTAATTTTACAATATCAATTTATGAAGATATTTTTCTTGAAAGTATGCTACATCGATATTTTGATGTCTTTACAATAATTTTAAATTGCGGTTGCAATTATGTTACAAAATTATTATTATTTTTTTGTATTGCATGTTTTGAGTGATTAATTTGAGCCGAATATAATTACAGGGTATTGCTATTGGTAATGGAATGACAAACCCATTAATTCAGTACCCATCATTACCACAATATGCAGTTGATATGAAATTGATTACAAAGGAAGATCAAGATAAAATCAACAAATTGATCCCACCGTGTGAGGATGCCATAAAATCTTGTGGTACAATTAAGATCTCTTTTACACTCTTACCACAAATTTGTACTAATTAATTGTATGAATGAATATTATATCTCTCATGTGATGTTTGATTTTACAGAGAGTGAAGGTGGAGACAGTTGCTATACAGCTTTAACTCAATGTGATGACATAATGAAAAATATCTTATCAATTGCTGGCGGCATTAATGTTAGTAATCAAGATTAAGAAAAACTTATTTAATTTAATTTAACAAATATTATAATTGATATATTGTAAATTGCAGTACTATGACATCAGAACGCAACGTGATGGGGAATTGTGTTATGACTTCACACCTGTGGAGACATTCCTAAATGATAATTCGGTTAAGAAGGCTTTAGGTGTGCTTGAGGATCTGTATTTTATTTCATGCAGCAGAATAGTTGGTAAAAATTTGATTCGAGCACGGATGAATAACTTTGAAGTTGATATTCCTAAACTTCTTGAAGATGGAATCAAAGTTCTTATATATGCTGGGGAATATGATTTTATTTGCAACTGGATTGGTTGGTCATTCTTTTCAAATTTCCTATTTTCATAATTAACTAACTCCTTTTAAATTCTATATTTTAAATATATTTTGTTATCATTTGTGCAGGGATTTCAAATTGGGTTCATGCGATGGAGTGGTCAGGTCAAAAACAGTTTGCAGCCTCTAAAACAGTTCCATTTTTGGTTGATGGTGCACAAGCAGGATCATTGAACAGCTATGGACCTCTCTCTCTTCTAAAGGTTAGTTAATATAGTTATTAATTGAACCATAAGTGTATTTTTCTTTGTGAAATTGTTTGTTTCACTTTTTTTAACTTTATTTATTTGTTGTGCCATAGGTGAAAGGGGCTGGACATATGGTTCCTATGGATCAACCAAAAGCTGCACTTCAGATGTTTGTAAATTGGTTGGATGGGACACTGAATCGGAGAAGTGTTTAATGTTATCTATTAATTTATTAATTCAAAGAAATATGCTAATGCTAAAATCAAAACATCCTTTGATGATATTGTTAATTATCACAATATTGTTGCATTTGCGTATACAATAATATAAAAAATTCATTTAAAAAAAATAGTTTAAAATTTGATTTCTAAATTCATATTATTGTTACTTTTATTATTGTAAATATGGAACAAGTAATATTTAGCTATGTCCTTTACCTAAGTATTGTAAATATATTGAATGTTTGTTTTCACTATTCAAACATGATAATCCACTAATAAATAGTCTATATGAATTTTATTTTATTTTTGTTTATAGAGTAGATAGTAAATACTAACTAACATAAACTCACACACACACCATAAAGACACAACTATAAAGTTTTACTGTAAGACGTTAAGTAAAATTCTAATTCCAACACATGACAAAATTTGCAATTTAACAATATTGATATTATCAAATAAGTTAAGACTTACGGATTCTGACATCTGAATTTTAATATAGGCTTAAATATATATTGGTCATTCTAATGATATTTTTATTTAACATCATTAATTCACTCACAATTGTAAGGTTTTAAATCTGAATTCATAACATAATATTAAACTTAACAATTAATAATATATGCATTTTCAAGTTGAGTTAGAACTCAAGGATCTAATTTTTATTCCTTTATTCCTAAATCCACAATTTTAGTAACACCTTTCTTAAGTTTTTGGATATTTCTCACAACTCAAGATGTGTAATATTCAATAATAATATAGAATTATATTTAATGATGTATTACATTTATTAATGATATTTGAAGTATAAATTAACAATGTCACATAATCAAATATAATTCTACATCTAATAAAAATGACATATCATTAAAATAAGCTCCAAATTGGGATTTAAGAAAAACTCTTGAAACATGTCAAACTACGGGACAAAAATTCCAAAAATCGTATGCTCATTAGATTTTCAATATAACACAGATGCACTTGTTTTGGGTTTTGAGTTTTGGAGCATGTTATTTCAAAAAACCATTGGAAATCTTGAATTCATTGTTTATATGTGTTTTCTACGATTTTAAACACTTAAAAATATGTCTAAAACTCACAGATTTGTTGAGACAAAATCTAAAATCAAGTGTTTTGAGGATAAACAAATAGTTAATTGAACACTAATTGTAATTCTGGTTATATTGCTATTTAACTTGTATTTTTGAGTGATTTATTCAAAGATAAGTAATCAAATATATTCATGCAAAGATCACATGTTTATCTGTTAAAGAAATCAAGAACATCGTTGTCTTTATCATGTCTTATATATTACTTAATGTTATTCTTGAAAGAATCATCAAAATCAATATTACAATGAACTAGAGAATGATCAGAAGAACATTTTGAATGTTCCCTATTAAAGACAAACTACAAGTTAAGAGTATCAAAATTTTCCAAATCAATGGTGAAGCTCAAAACTCAAGTTGAAGATCCAAAAGAGGATAAGAACCTCTAGATTGATGATTTGTGAGCAAGAACAACAAAGACGCAAATACACTGTTGTTGCAGCTTTCTTCATAATGCATGCTTCTGATCTAAAACCTGACATATCACAACCTACTCACTCACTCATTCACGTTTTTCATCAATCTCATAAACAAGAACATTTTAGGTTTATGAAAAAACAATTTGGACTGAAAAGTAACAGTAAATTTCTTTCAATGTTGAAAAGTGAAAGTTGTAATTGATAAAGTATGATCAAGAAAGATAGTGTGAAAACATAATGTTTTAGTGCTACGCACATTAGTGGAACATCTCATATATTGTGGGTACTAGACGTAGCCCACTTTTGATGAATCATAATGCTTTTTTTCTTTATATTCTTATTGTAACACCCCATTTTTCAAAACGAGTGTATTTTTTTTTTCAAAAGAAGTTAAAATAAAACAGAGAGATAAATAAGGTAACACCTTTTGATAAAATAATTAAGTCATTATAATTTACAAGCAGCGGAAGAAGTTCTCAAAATATGAATTCAAAATATTTACATAACAAAAGTGGTACAGTCTTCCAGTTTAAAAATAAAAGCAACCCAAAAGAAAGACATATGTTCCCTTTGTGTCAACCTAGTCTGATCATTTTACAAAACAACTAAACACCATGAGTGATCTCCACGCGCCCCGTGAGATCCTCCTAATGTAGCTCCAAACAAGCACTCCCATCCACATTCCCATCCGGAGGGTACGAACCGGTAGGATCATCCTGATTCTCATCTGAGGGCAAAGCCCAGATTTCCACAATAGTTGTAAAGGGTCACCAACCGAAATTAACAGTTAACACATAACATTTAAGCTTTTCAATGCACAAATAACCTTTTCCATTTATCATACATCTTAGAAGGATTTTCCACATGCTAAAAGTTCATGTAATGCTTGCCAAATATAAATGAAAACAAAAGAAAGTTCTCAATCCATCAAGTAATACATAACTCACCAAAACATTGATAAATCAATTGAGCAATCAATTATCTAACTCAAAATAAGATTTTCCACTAAGCCAATCGATCGGGGAAATCAATTTCCTGAAAGATTTTAGTGAAAACTGAACTCTGGGCTTAAATCAATCGATTGGGTAAATCGATTTACTCAATCGATTGGGTAAATCGATTGACTCAATCGATTGGGTAAATCGATTTCCTGACAGACAGAGCCCCTGTATTGAATCTAATCGATTGGGCAAATCGATTTCGTGAAAGACAAAGCCCCTGTAATGAATCCAATCAATTTGGCAATTCGATTTCTTAAATGGTTTTGAAAAACATATTACAAAATCGATTGGGTAAATCGATTTCGTGAAAGACAGGGCCCCTGTAACTCATCAAATTGATTGGGTAAATCGATTTCCCTGTGTATTCTTTCAAAAATTCATAAACTAACTCAATCACATTCATACATAATCCCAAATCTTAACACTTAGCACTGATAACGCAATCGCTACAACATCATGAGTTTCAAAATAGTATTGCAATCAAACATGTTATCACCAAATTCCAAAACATAACACTTAACACTTATAATACAATTACTACAACATCATGAGTTTCGAAATGGTATTGCAATCAACATGTTATCACTAAATTCCAAAACATAACACTTAACACTTATAACACAATTACTACAACATCATGAGTTTCGAAATGGTATTGCAATCAACATGTTATCACTAAATTCCAAAACATAACACTTAACACTTATAACACAATTACTACAACATCATGAGCTTCGAAATGGTATTGCAATCAACATGTTATCACTAAATTCCAAAACATAACACTTAACACTTATAACACAATACCCACACGCACAAAATGAACCAACAATTCACAATTTAACAGGGTGTAGTCTCTCACGGACAAACACCTGTGCAGTCTCTCACGGACAAACACAATTCACCAGGAAACGTAAGTCGTAAACGTACTGCCTATCACGGGCCCGTACCGTTTACCAAGGTGCCACATATCCCGGGTCTGCACAACTTACCAAAAATCATAAACCATAAACGTACTGCCTATCACGGGCCCGTACCGTTTACCAAGAAACGTAAGTCGTAAACATACTGCCTATCACGGGCCCGTACCGTTTACCAAGGTGCCACCTATCCCGGGTCTGCACAACTTACCAAAAATCATAAACCATAAACGTACTGCCTATCACGGGCCCGTACCGTTTACCAAGAAACGTAAGTCGTAAACGTACTGCCTATCACGGGCCCGTACCGTTTACCAAGGTGCCACCTATCCCGGGTCTGCACAACTTACCAAAAGTCGTAAACCATAAACGTACTGCCTATCACGGGCCCGTACCGTTTACCAAGGTGCCACCTATCACGGGTCTCCACGGTTTACTAAAACAAACATTAAGTAAACGAGACATTAAGAGATTCCCCATTCTTAATACTCATTTAACTTAAGCGATTTTCAAAACAAAACAAACATTAAGTAACCAAGACATTAAGAGATTCCCCATTCTTAACGCCCAGTTAACTTAAACGATTTTTCAAAACAAATATTATGTAAACGAGACATTAAGAGATTCCCCATTCTTAATTCTCATTTAACTTAAAGGATTTTCCAAAACAAACATTAAGTAACCAAGACATTAAGAGATTCCCCATTCTTAACGCCTAGTTAACTTAAACGATTTTTCAAAACAAATATTAAGTAAACGAGACATTAAGAGATTACCCATTCTTAATTCTCATTTAACTTAAAAGATTTTCCAAAACAAACATTAAGTAACCAAGACATTAAGAGATTCCCCATTCTTAACGCCCAGTTAACTTAAACGATTTTTCAAAACAAATATTAAGTAAACGAGACATTAAGAGATTCCCCATTCTTAATTCTCATTTAACTTTAAAGGATTTTCCAAAACAAACATTAAGTAACCAAGACATTAAGAGATTCCCCATTCTTAATGCCCAGTTAACTTAAACGATTTTTCAAAACAAATATTAAGTAAACGGGACATTAAGAGATTCCCCATTCTTAATTCTCATTTAACTTAAAAGATTTTCCAAAACAAACATTAAGTAACCAAGACATTAAGAGATTCCCCATTCTTAACGCCCAGTTAACTTAAACGATTTTTCAAAAAAAATATTAAGTAAACGAGACATTAAGAGATTCCTCATTCTTAATTCTCATTTAACTTAAACGATTTTCCAAACACACATTAAGTAAACAAGACATTAAGAGATTCCCCATTCTTAATACTCGTTTAACTTAATGGTTTTCAAATTCCACACAAAACAAACCCAAACATACTTTCACATTCAATCCATAATTCACACCAAATCATTTTTCCACACAAACCACACAAAGTACATCTCAAATTCTATAACTATCAATTATAAACACGTCGAATACGACGACACAAATCAACACAATCCATCACTCAAACACAACAATTTCATTTATTCAAAATATACATAAATGAGGTGAGTTCATTTTCCATGAAACATTCATCAATATCACCAAAACCCCACATTAGAATTTCACCCATAAAGCATTAATTCGTTTTTCCCCAAATCAACGCTTTAACCCTAACAAATTCTTTTCCACGCAACCACAAGTAATTCCCTAAATGCAAACTAAAACTTTGGAAGGAGCCCTTACCTTCACTTTAGCTTTTACGTTCGATTACGGTACCGTGAGCAAATCCGGTAAAATCTCCGCTCGCAACGCCGCTTCCAAAGTTGGTCCACTAGCACCGTAGCACGGAGGTGAGCAACCTTCCCTTCAATCACTTCTTGAAAGGAGGCTTAGATCTAGATGAAACGGGGAGATTTGAGTTTGAATCCCTAATACCGTTTTTCTCCGTTTTCGAATCAAAGAGGAAGAGTGAAGTTGAGAAATCCTTGTCCTATAACCCACTATCAATTTCGAACTCTAAGGAAAGAAAAGGAAGCAAAAACGAGCAACAATGGAGGAAGGGAGAAATTTGTTCACGCGAGGCAGTGAGGAAGATGGAATTATGTTTTTCCTTCCTTTGTTTTTCCTTTCTCTCTTTTTCTTTCCTTTCTACTTCTCTTCTCCTTATTTCTTTCTTTTCCTTTTCTATATATATATAAATATATATATATATATATATTAATAATAATTAACAAATATCTCCAACTTTATAGATTTTATTAAATTACTCTTTTACCCAAAACGCATAAAACTATTCGTAAAAGATTCACCGCAGTTAATTAACTTATTTATCGACGAGTAATTTTAATCGGGCATCAAAATATCTTTTTGATCATATAAACTCCAAAATATTAATAACTTGGCTAAAAAGCCTCTGAGTTCAATACCAAATTCCCTTAAAATACATAAGGTATAATTTAAAATTACGGGTCTTACACTTATCCTTATCTATTTTTATTTTGCAGTCACCGGTCACGTATTATTTAGAACTAAAATGTTTTATGTACTTTGAATATACCCAGAGCGGTCTTGACATTCTATCTCAACTGAGATTTGTAACACTCTAATTTATTATTATATCTTAATTTATTATTATTATTATAAATTAGTGACATTTTTATACATGTATTTCTAGTTAAAAAATAATAATAATAATAATAATATTAATAATAATAATATATTTGGATGGTTATTATCTTATGTCTCATATTTTAATAGTGGTGTTTTCTAGACCTTTATTATTTAAATTTACTTTTATGAAATATAAATATAAAATAACTACATTATTTATATATAAAATATGATAATGATGATCCCATGCGATACTAAATTGGTCGTAAAGTAGTCTAATAATATATGTTAATAGCCTACTAATATATGTTAATAGGTTAAGTAATAAATTGAATTCGTGATGTGTTATTTGGCCCATTTAATTGGGACTGCCAATCGGAGTATTGGAGAAGCAGGCTATCCCGATTTTAAAAGCATTTTGGATTACTCCTAAAACAAATAGAATCTCTTACTATCTTGTAACCTAATAATAGCCTAAGTAATAACCTAACCCTTTGTTTTATTATCTTCCTATGCTAGCAGCGCAGCCACACATATACAGCCTCTTTCAATTTTAGCATACCTACGCCCACACCATGCAAGCTATTATTATCATCTTCTTATACATATTAAAAATCATATTGTCGTCAAGAGTTGTCCTCCTCTTCTGTGATCTTTTCTAACCTCTTATTAGTGGAGCAATAATTGAGTGTATCTATCTCCTTTTTCTTTTTGATTTCTTTCTCAAAAAACCACCACAAAGCACAAAATTGTGGCTACTCACACGTAACCAACCGTGGGATACGATTATGGCCTCAACTCAACCAATCGCAGTGCCGTTTTTCCCGAAAACGACCATTTTCTCTCTTGGAAAACACTACTCATACGCGTAATTTGACAAAGTTGACGTCGAACCCTATTGATGCTCCTGCACTTCAGTGAGTCTTGTCAATTATGAATTTTATTTCTCTTTAACTCCGTTGAATTTAATAAATTAAATTATATATATATATACCTAATTACAAAATGTGTCTGATAAATTTTGTGTTTAATATTTCTTGTTGATTTGACAAATTTTTATTTTATCTCAAAAGTTTTAGTCAATTTAATAAAAGAAATTCATCTTATTTAATTAATACAATTGTTCTATATAGTTATATCTCTACCTTAGATAAATAGATATGATTTTTATACTATTTATTAAATAATCAAATTCTATTCAAAATAAAAGTAAGAATGTTTTCCAATTAAATTCAAAATTTAGTTTTATATATATATAAATCAACTATGCTTGGTTATAGGTTTTATCTGTTTGATAAGATTAATTCTATTTTAATCATAATACACTTATTTATGTTTACTTTATATAATTCTTAGTCGATGCACTAGCTCAGGTTGCATATAACTCTAATGTTAATCAATATCATATATAAGCATAAGGCAAAGGCTACTGCCTCTAAAACCTTGTCGCTGCCAGTCAAACAGGGAGTTTGCCTTCTACCCATAGTTAACCTATATCTCCCTGGGTATCACATGGCAGATCCCCACCCAATCTTTTTTTTAATTTTATTTTCAATACCTCCCTGCATACCAATAAATCAACCACAATCACATAATTTCGTTTTAAGTCTATTACACGCGGATTGTGATTCTCGGTCGTGATTTTGTTGGCTTCTACTATTGGATTAAAGAATCAAGCATATATTACTTTCTACAGGATCTTTGATTTGTCTAAGACGACGACCGACGAAGCAACGGCTTGTTAGCATACCAGATTCATTGGACGGAATCTTCAATCGAGGTAAGGGGTGAGATGAGGTTCGATTTTATGAGTATAAAATAACGTGAGATGAACAGGAATACTGAAATTCCCATATGTTCATCTGGGGCTTACTATGCACAGTTGAGCCCTATTGAGTAATAATAATTAATTAATAATATATGAATGGTAATAGTGAGGACTAAAATATAATTTAGAAACCTATAGAATTGTGTGAATTAATTTATATTAAGATTGTGTGTTATTTGATTTTATGAAACATATATTAATTGTTATTGTATGAATGATATGTATTTGAGTGTTCTTGTCTACTTGATTGAAATTATGATATTACTTGATAGTGCACCTAATTGATTCCTTATTATGTGATTGATGAGACTAGGTTGTATATTGTGAGTAGTGTAAATCAAATATTGGGATTTTATGTGATTGACTGATATAACTATATATATAATGATGAATATTATGCAGTCAAACTGAAACTTATTGAATTGTGATTATCGAGTAAGTCTGAGATATGTGTTGTAGATTTTGGAGTTAATATTATTTTGTCATCATATAGGGAGGGTTTGACAAACCTAGTGATTCGAGGAAGTACAACTGAATGAGCCTGATCGTGGAGGGCTACAGTCGAACTATAAGGTAAGACTGATAGACCTTGGGGGTACATCTAGTGGGGAATTCCTAAGTGGATTAGTGGGTTATTCCCTAAGGTCGGGAACTACCATGCAACACAAGAGTACCCCGACTGTCGCGTATATGTGTCTCGGGTTGAGTTGAGGGGATCTATGAGGACTTGGCCATTCATGAATAGTCCGTCCACTCTTGTAGTGGCATAGTATCAGGCCTCCTAACCAAGTACTTCAGAGTAGAATGGTACCAAATGATGAAGAAGTATAGAGTATAGGACATGCATAGCATTTCAGCCTTGTGACTATTTGATTATGATTGAATTAGATTAACCTTTGATACTATGTTCTTGAATGTTCCTCTTTATTTGTGTTGTTTTGACTACTTGCGTGTTCTCCTCGTTTATATTATACTATTACATAATTTCGAAACTCACCCCTCGTTATTTGTGTTTGGAGTTTGCGATGGATACAGACGAGTTGCAAGCTGCAGGTGATGACTTGTTCCATCAAAGTGGCGGAAGCCATCCTGTCTTGAAGACTTTTATTATATGTTTTGTTGTTAACATCTTTAGTTTGGGAAACCCGCTCTGATAGTGACATCGGGTTGCGACTACATTTACATTTATCATTAAACTTATGTATGTGTGCTTCAAAAAGGATTTTGTTGACTACTGTTATGATTTCGAGTTGTTAAGTTTGACGAAAATTTTGGATTAATGTGATATGTTCATGATTACATGATACTCTTTACCCATTAAGAAAAATATTTGAAAGTTTATCTATTTGTTTTTTTTTTAGAATTTCATTATTTTAAAACTAAAATTTGCAATAAAAAGTTACTATTAATTTTGGGTTTAGGGTGTCACAAGATTGATCTTAAGTTAGTTTAAATTAAATACAAAAATTAAATTTTTTAAAAGGATCACAATTCATCAAGTCCCTTTTCTTGTGATTGATATTATACTTTCAAGATCGAATCGAGTTTTAAAATCGGTTGAAAACACACAAGTTGAAGATAAATCTTTCGTTATTATATGCTGAAATGATTTTATTCCATAAATAAATTACATGAGTTGCATAAGATTACATTTTAATATAAAAATAAAAATAAATATTTATCATTATATTTTCTCTTGGTATGTATTACTTAATTTATTCTCATATGATTGATTTTTTATGTCTAGTGATCTTCATAATTTTGATTGGTTTTGATTAGCCACAACACCCTTAATTAGTTAAAATTATTTTTAAAGTTTTATAAGATCACATAAGGAATTAGACATAATATTATAATATTGCAATGAATTATGTGTTGTAGTGAATTTTATCCACCATGAATTTTCATTATATATTTGCCCATAGGAATTATATATATTTTTTTAGTTTTAACACAAACTATAGTTTGGATAAAAAAAAAAAATCAAATTACTTTATATGCATAAGGTATAAAATTGTATATATATAATTTGAAAAATCTATCGTAAAGTATAAATCAATCTTATTAAATTAAAATTTTAGTCCATATGTCATTTTTATGTTACAAAATCTATTTTATAACATGTTTATATTGGTAATACATGCAATTTACACTACAACAAAAAAATGCTTTTGCAGCGGTTAAAAAGGGAGTTTGCAGCGGTTATAACCGCCGCAATTGGATGTTTGCGACAGTTTTTCAATCGTCGCAGATTCGTGCATCACGAGAGTGTTTTGTGACGGTTGCAAAAACCGTCGTTCCAACTGCCGCAAATATTTGCGACAGTTCTAACCGCCTCCAACTGTCTTTAATTGCTTGGTTCAAGAAGGTATTGCGACAGTTACGAACCGTCGCAAACTTAGTTTTTTTTTTCATTTTTCATTAATTTAATTCAAATAAAAAATATTCATAAATCTCATTCATATAATTAAAATACACAAATATAAAATTATAAATAAACCTTATTCATAAAATATATTCAAAAGTAACAACCATACATTAATTTTAATTAAAACAATAAATAAATTAGTTTAAATATTCAAAAACTAAAATATTAACAAAGTGACTGAATATGCAAAACAACAACATCAAACTTAGTTCATAAATCATCTAGATAGTCCCTAATGATGTTCCATTATTAGACCGATAACTAGAATCAGAAGAACGTCTTCTATCTCTTGGTAATTTAGAGTATACGTTGCCTGAAAAAACATATAAGTAAATATATTAAATTCAACCTCACTTTTTCACACATAATCAATACTATAATATTAACATCAAACTAATTAAAATTCAAACAAGATCAAATGCTCAAAATCAAAACATGCAAACATCAAACTAATTCTCTAATTTAATAGTGGTAATAAACAACTCAAATAGAAGATTAAATGAAAACAAGACCACTAATCTCATCGTAAACACTATCAAATTAGTAAATGCATGCAAAGTATATTTACTCAAATCAAGTGTTCAAAACAGAATCCAACTAAATCTCAAAGCCCTAATAAAAAGAGCATATAAAATAATGTTAATTGTAACAAAAAAGAATGACAAATTAATGCTGTAAATTTGATTTGACAAAGGAAAATGAATTAATATAAAATAATGCTAATGATGTTAGAATCATTGTGACAAATTGATTAAGAGCAATGTGTACACAAGGTAGCAAGTTAGTGTCCAGGTAATGATAAAAGACACATCATTCCATTATGTAAAACCAACTTTCAAAGCATAGATGTTCCCTAAAAATAATCAAACATATATCATGATAAAGATAAAAATAAGTTCAAAGTGTTACATGTGATAAAAATATCCATGACACAAAAAGACAAAGTACCTGCAACGCCAATTGCATCCTTGTCAACTTGACAAATAGAATAACCATTAAATAGAGACGTGAATCTCTAAACAATATCCAATTCAACACAAACAAGCTAAACCCTTCACTTTTTCGTTTAGATAGAATCAGAAGAACGTCTTCTATCTCTTGACAATTCTAAGTATGTATTTCCTGAAAAAACATGTAAGTATATATATTAAATTCAACCTCACTGTTTCATACATAATTAAGATATTAATCTTAACAACAAACAAGATCAAAATCTCAAAATCAAAATATGCAAACATCAAACTAATTCCCCAATTTGATAGTGGTAATAAATTCAAAATCAAATATTATTTCATACATTTCATTAAGAAATAATTTCAAATGCAGAGCCTTATAAATTGAAGAGCAAATATTTATTATATATAGAGCATTATAAACCAATAATCTTCGATCATATCATAGATAATAAAAATAGGAAATACAAAACATTGTTTACCTACAATCCTTGTTTTTAAGACATTATTTTTAAGACGTTATTTTTGTTATTTAGTCAACTCAAGCTTGGAGAATTTTCCAGCCGGTAAATTAACACAATGTTGGAGACTCCATAATTGAGCTGCACTGTACAAATTATGTTTAAATATTTATTGTTAACCTGTTGCCGCATTTCTTTCACTGAATGCAATCCAAGCAATCCTCGATCTCTCCAAGCTTGACGAAGCTCTGTTTCTTAAAGAGATTCTGCACCTTCTTCTTTAATCAGTTTATCATCATTCTTGATCTTGCCAAAACCAAAAATATTCAAATCTATATTTTCAAAATAACAATGATACAAAAAGGTAAGTGAGAAGGCAAACATTCATAGATTGGTGTAACATGTATACATTGCATTGAATGTATGGCTGCGAAAGAAGCGACATCATGGGTCTTCCAAGATTTCCTACAACACACATAATAAATAAAAAATTGTTAATCAATGAATTAATGATCATGTGTATTCCTCATGAAAAAAGACTTGTGATGGAGTATGGTGAGAGTGCATATGCAATATTGTTCTCTACCTGATTTCATATATATAGTAATTGAAGGGTACCACTACGCCAAAAATGACATTTAATAGCGCTCCTTTTACAGCGCTTGCTAAACAAAAGCGCTGTTGTAAATATATTTTAAAAATAACGGAGCCTTTTACAGCGCTTTTGATGACAAGCGCTGTAAAAGAAGCGCTGTTGTAGGTCATATAACGTTTGCGCATAACGTTATAAGGCTTTTACAGCGCTTGTCAAAAAAGCGTTGTAAATGAAGCGCTTTCGCGTATTATTTTACAGCGTTTTTTTCACAAGCGCTGTAAAATACATGCGCTTTCAAATACTTTAACTACCTATTACAGCGCTTTTTTAACAAGCGCTGTAAAATACATGCGCTTGCAATCAATTTAGCTACATAATACAGCGCTTGTTTCACAAGCGTTGTAAAATACATGCGCTTTCATTGAATTTAACTACCTATTACAACGCTTATTTTCAAATTAAATTTTATTTTCTGCTTATATTTAGCTTGATTTGAGTGTTTTATAATAAGTTCAAGTAACAATGAGTGTTTTATATTTAGCTTGATTTACATGAACTGAACTGAATATTTAGCTTGATTTACATGAACTGAATATAAATTAGTCTCTTTTGCTTATGTTGCTACTGGTTATGATAATGCCACTTATATAATGTAAATTAAGTGCCATCAAAAGGAACATATCTGAGTTATTGTCACAAGTCAAGTCGATTGGCAAATCGATTGGAATAAATGTCTGAGTTACAGTCATCCAATATTAAACCCAAATAAAACAAACACAAAAATAACATATTGAGGCCTTTTACAATGCTTTTTTTAAAAACCGCTGTAAAAGGCCCTTTTAAAAATAAAATAAAGAGACATTTTACAGCACTTACATTAAAAAGCGCTGTAAAAGACTCTTGTAAAAGAACCTTTTAAAAGCGCTTACATTTACGAAGTTCACTTAATTCCGATTCGAACCGAGGCCTTTCAAGAGTGAATTCTAGGGGTTAACGCTCAAGAGTAACTAATATTAAAGGAAAAATTAAATATATGACATTAAATAATTGAATGTTGAATACTGTTCCAATATAATTTATGGATTTCAAAAATGTACATCTTAATAATACTACCTCCTTTCCTTTTTATAAGCACTTGTTTTTTTCACCTTTATAAAGAAAATCTAATAGAGTAGTTAATGTGTTCATGTGTTAATATTTATAATATAACTTTAATGTATTCAACAATAATTTTTATATTCTAAAAAAAATTAACAATATTAATTAAAGTTATATTTTAAAGAATAAAATAAATGTACCTAATAAAGTAAAAAATAAAAAAGTTATATTTAGTGTCTGATGAAGACACCTTTTACAGTGCTTATTGGGAAAAGCGCTGTAAAAGAGCCTTTTAAAAAATTAAATAAGGGTGCCTTTTAGAGCGTTTTTTTAAGAAGCGATGTAAAAGGCTTTATAAATAACATTCATCAGACACATAACAGGACCTTATCTAACAGGATTTTCTTCAAACACCTTGTATGCATTTTTCGCAAAAACACATTGTTAATAGGCTCTTTAACGAAAACACATTGTTAACAAAA
This sequence comes from Cicer bijugum, assembly GCA_037974875.1. NCBI lineage: Eukaryota > Viridiplantae > Streptophyta > Magnoliopsida > Fabales > Fabaceae > Cicer > Cicer bijugum. Next base: position 1,629,663 of record JBBPBT010000685.1, read on the forward strand.
ACATCAGACACAAATCCATTTTTCGCAACATGGCAATGAACCTGAAGACCAAGTTTCGATTTAAGAAGGAATGTAAAGAGATAAAAAGGGTGTTGAACCTGAAGACCAAATTTTGATTTAAGAATGAAAGGGAATGTAAAGAGATAAAAAGGGTGTTGAGGTGGAGATTGAATTGTTTGGAGGTTCAGCATAAAAGGAGTAAGCTTTGATGTTTGTGAAGAAGATGCATAAAAGGAGAAGAGTTTGGTGAAGAGGAAGAGTTTAAAAAATAACATAACAAAACACAAAAATAACATAAAAAAACAATAAGGCCTTTTACAGTGCTCTTTTAAAAGAGCGCTGTAAAAGGCTGTAAAAAAAACATTCATATAACATAATAAAACACGGAGGTCTATTACAGCGCTTATTCGGATAAGCGCTGTAAAAGACTCTTTTAAAAGTAAAATAAAGAGACATTTTACAGCACTTATTTGAACAAGCGCTGTAAAAGGCTTTAAAAAAACATTATATAACATAATAAAACAATGAGGTCTTTTACAGCACTTATTTGGAAAAACGCTGTAAAAGAGCCTTTTAAAAAATTAAATAAGGACGCCTTTTAGAGCGCTTTTTTAACAAGCGTTGTAAAAGGCTTAGGCCTTTTAGAGCACTCTTTGAAAAAGCGTTGTAAAAGGGTTATATATATAACAGTAACCACTTCAGTTTCCTCTTCATTACGTAAACTTCACTATCATCTCAACTTTCATCATTCTTCTCTTCTTTTGCAAACCCTATAATCCCGTCCATTACGAACTGTATTTCCACGATCATCTCCTTCATTTCGAACCTTATTTCCATCCAAGATCATCTCTCCCATTGCACACAATATATTTTCATTGAAATAAGTAACCCTCATTACGTATTTCTTCAAACTGTTTTTCTGTGAACCTTATTTCTGTGAACTTTCTGTGTTCGCTCTTTTCTTCGCATTTCATCTTTCTTCGAACCATTATTCAGGTATTGATGTTATTAATTTTTTGTAATCATTAAAATACATGTTGAGCTTGTTTATAATATATATACTGATACATGTTGAGCTTGTTTAGAATAATGCATGATGCATGTTGAGCTTGTTGATGTTATACTAAACTGCATGTTGAACTTGTTGTAGTTAAATGGATACAAACAAAGATTTAGAATGTCAAAATGAAGAAGTTGGCACCACTAAGGCTTATGAAATGAAGTCAAACGTGGTACAACTATAATGCAAAATGTGATTAAAGCAAAGAGCAATGGCACCAAGTTTGAGGTTATACTATATTGTACACTGTTTGTTGTGTATTCTTTTAGCTTTTTTTAATAGAATGTACTTACTACATGAGTTTATTAGGTTGGCTGGAATGAGAGTAGTCAGCCAATTGACCCCAACAGCTCTATGTTTGTAAGCTATATTGGGGCTGTTGTTCGTCAAAATATCCCAATTACGATTGACGATTTGAGAGATAAGGCGTTGAAGGATGCCAAAGATGTGACACCCTAAATCCCAAAATATTATATATATATATATATATATATATATATATATATATATATATAATTTATATCATATTCCTATAAAATTTGCGGCGGATAAATAGAATTATATTTTTAAGAAATTAAAATATTTGGTAACTAATTTAGGATATCACGTTTCTCAAAGTATACCTGCACCAATTCAAATTTTATTACTCAAATAAAACAATTTAATCTCAATAAACTTGATTTAAGTATAATTACTTGATTTAATTCTAAAAACTTACTAGTACTTCTAAGGTTTTCATACAAAAATTTGATTCAAATTAAATAAGTAAAATACAAATTAAAACCCTTATTCCCAGTATCACCTATCAAAGCGGGGTTCCTCCCAAACTTGAACTTCAAGACTCATTAACCTATAATAACTGTGATTTTGCAAACGCAGGGCCCAGCCAGTCAAACACAAACAACGAAGGAGATGAGTTTTGAAATCATGTTAATAGTATATGAGTAAGAAGAACACGCAAACAGTCATAATAGAACCGTATCATAATCACTTTACGATATATCAAAATATTTAATTAAATAGTATCATACTATAACATCAAAGTCACTCAAGTAAAATAATCATCTCGTTATAATATGCATCAAATCATCTAATTAATATTACCCTTGAAACACATCAATCACAACAAAACAATCACAAGGAAATGCAATGCTATGCATGAGCTTAGACTCTACTTCACAATGTGGTACCATTCTAACTCTGAAGTACTTGGTTAGGAGGCCATGATACTATGCCACCATCCCGGTGGACGAACAATTCAAATTGGCCCTGTCCTCATAGATTCCCTCAACTCAACTCGAGACACATATACGCGACAATCGAGGTAAACGTGTGTTGTATGGTAGCTCCCGACATTTGGAGTGCGACCTCCAAGTCACCTAGGAATTCCCCACCCGAATACCTCCAAGGTCTAACAATCTTGCCTTAAGGCTCGACAGCAGACCACCACGATCAGGCTCATTCAGTTGTACTTCCCCATAATCACTAGGCTTGTCAGGTCCTACCTATATGATGACAAAATAATCTTCACTTCACAATTCACATTATTTATTTTCTCCCCCCGTTAGCTTAGACTACTCCATTAAGAGCGCCATATTTAAGAATCTTCATTATCTCATCAAGTATGTGGCACTTCCATATTTTCATCACAATTTTATAATATCATTAATCATAAATAATCATGATCATCGTATAAATTCATCACAATTTTATAACATCACTATCATCAATCAAAAATCATCATTATCATCACATAAGCATATATCAAACCATGCATCCATATTTTATTATCACATCACATAAGTTCATCTAAGCAAACATGTACACATAATTTCATTCAACATCCAACATCACAATAATAACAAATATCAACTACCACACAAGTATCGAAAATTAAATCAATCAACACCTTATAAAAATTTCTATTTCACATTTTAATCTCACAATTCTCATATTTCAAATTAATCAATTTATCTCTCAAAGGGTTACTGTCATACGTAGCAAGCCCCAAATAAATCGTTGGGAAATACGGTTTTCCCGTTCATCTCACAATATATTATACTCATGAATTCAAACGCTCTCTCACCCCTTACCTTATTTTGACGCTTTCACACATGAATACGATTCCACGAGCAAACAACCTTTGTTCATTGACTCTTTGTCCTTCAATCGATCTAACTCGACAGTATACGGGAAAACGTCAAAAATAAATTATGAGGAGATATTCTAAAAACTAAATTCGAAAATCGGTCAAAGAAAATTAGCATAAATCAGAAAACAAATCAGGAGATAATATAGCCACTTTTCACACGGTCGTTTTGGCGTTGGTTTCACTGAAATCGGACTTACGGTGAAGGAGAACGGTGCAAAATAACGAATTCTACAAACGAAGAAGATGGGTATTTTAGATAGAAATTGGGGTTGTTAAAAATCTAGAATATTATGTTTAATTGACGAGTTAAATGAATGAAATAACATACTCCAATTTGGATGAGAACGGAGAAGATTTTACGGAACAGTTATCGATCACCGTGTCAAAAACGATAGGTTGTTGTTGTGTTTACTCTTTGGTTCTACGGCTTCCCATTCAACTCTCTTCCATTTCCTTTGTTTTGTTTTATTTTAGTACAAGGTTCACAAGGTCTCTTTATTTATGTTTTTGTTTTGGAAAGCGTCGGATAGAAAACAAGCAGCAAAACCTAACAAACTCATCTAAATATTAGCAAAACCTAACAAACTCATCTAAATATTTGCCAAACCTAACAAACTCATCTAAATATTTGTAAAATTAGTTAACAGTCCATGCCTACCTTATATATATCAATCAGATTCTACAATTTAGACTGTCCTATATATTTTAATGTATCATTATTATTTATTTATCTATTTATTTTAAAATATATTAAAAACAAAACTCTCTCATTCAAAATAGTAATTATAATTATTACTATAACATTTTTCAAAATAAACTTATAAAAATATTACTATTTTTATAGAATAGTCAAAACGATAAAATAAATAAACATAACATCAATAATTTTTATTAATTACCAAATCATAACAAATATTTATAAAATCATCATGTCATAGGAAATATATAAAAGTAAAGGAAATCAATCACAATATTTCTAACATTTCAAGATAGTTATTTATAAATTAAATAATTTAAAATAGAAAGTAGTTATAAATAATTGAAATATAACTATGTATATACTTAACATCAATATAGTGCACAGAAAAATATTACATTAATTGGGTACACGTATATACACGTAAAATCGCATAAAATCTTTTTCTTTAAAATATATATTACACTAAAATACTATTATTATTTTTTTTAAATATATCAAATAATAAAATATAATATGTATTATTTATATCGCTCATGTAATAAAACATGTATCAAACTAGCACATCATAGAAAGCATCCTTATAACAAAAATTACTCACGAAATTTATCAACATATATTCTAAAATAATTTTAACATCAAATTAATTATTTAAAATCCTATTTAATTAATAAAATAGTTTATTATCAAATTTAGGGTGTTACAAAATATATATTATGGAATGACATTCAAGTAAATTTTTTGATCCACTCTTTTGTCATTTATAATCTTTTTCATTGAAATATTTTACTTATAATTTTTTTTCATTGCAGACGACTTTTGTTCTTGATGAGGGACGAAAGAGTTATGTTTTGAGAGTTGTTGGGAAAATCCATCAGGGATTTAGATCACATCTCTCAAATTTCTATCTAAAAGATAGAGAAGGAAACACAACTGCTGAACCTCCAAAAATATAACAACATTATATATCAAATGATGAATGGAAAGCATTTGTTTTAATATTGTATTTATCACTTTGTGTAAGTATCAAAAAAATAGTAGAACTTTGTGTAAGTATATAATCACTTTAATATGTTTTAATATTGTATTTATCACTTGAATACTTTTTAATATTGTATTTTAAAAATGCTATTGAACTTATCTTTTTAATGTTACATGTATTTTAGGAGACCATCGAACAAAGTTATGAAAATGAAGAGGGCAGCAAGGCTAGTTGCAGGGACATTCTGGGTAAAGTTTTTAATGTCCCTGAGTATTTCGGTCGAGTTAGGGGGAAAGGATTTGGCGTAACTCCCAAAAGCTTTTTTTCCTCAAGAGAAGCGTCAAAAACCTTCCAACGAGGAAGTATTAGAGAAGCTCAGAATCCTATCAGAGCAAGTGGCACTCTTGGTGAATACGAATAAAGACAAGCAACTTTCGGATCAGCTCCAACGTGAAATATAAATGGAGAGTGAAACTGCGAGTTGCAACGTCGGTTTGAAAAGTATTCCCGAGGTAATTAATTACTTACTTGCTTATGTCATTACTTATGTATTAAACAATATTATATATTAACTGTACTTATGTTTTAACTATTGATTTAGGGAAATGGAAAATTGTACAATACTTCGGGAGAAGTATTGCACAATACTTCGATCCCTGCGGGCCATGTCAAAGTATTGTCTATTGTTGCTTTCGAACCAACTGCACCGTTGCCCATACCGGACAACGATGGAGATATGCATTTATTGAGCGACGCTATTGGTAGTTACGTGGCATGGCCCACAAACCTTGTTGCCCTCGATAAAAAGATTCCCAGAAACGAATCAGTTACAGCTCCCAAAAAGGTTTGTCACATTTATTGCATAAGGTTGTCACTTTTTCAGATTCAATAAACTAACATTTTACATCATTTTTGTAGGTCCAAATAAATAAACCAACCGTACAGCCAATAAAAGGCAGCAAACCTCAAAAATTGGAGGTTAATAGAGCTGCCAAATCACAAAGGTTGTCGGGTAATAAAGCTGCCAAATCACAAAGGTTGTCGGGTAATAAAGCTGCCAAACTTGCAGCAAGAAAAAAACTGGATCGGGGAAAATCGGTCGCCGCTGCTGCTGCTCCTAAAATAAGTCAGCCATGCCTTGGTAAATATGGGGTGTGTCTTGACATCCAAGTAAAAAAGAACATGGGCAGCAGCGACGATTTGCGCATTGTACCCATGAATAAAGATATATTCGGAGATGATTATGAGGAATTTCTCGGAAGGGAGCACATATACAAACTTCTCGAACATAAGGAGCTCAGTGCTACTGTAATGAGCTTGTACATAAGGTAAAAAATAATTTTAATTGCATTTATTGATAATTAATTAAATGTATTGGTAATTAATCTAGTTTAAAATTTTCATTGAATGTTTTTGTATGAGAAGGTCGTGTGCACGAGGAAATTGTCAAATAAATACTCATTTTTGTCTCCGCATAAGATGTTGATGTGGAAACTCGATTCAGAAAATGTAAAGAAATACATTGTAGATATGTTATTAGGAAATATAGAAAAGGATATATTGTTCTTCGCACCATTTAATTCAGGGTACGTAATTTTATCTTTTTTAATTGATGAGAATTTAATTTAGTTGTGTATAAACAAAATTGTTTAACCAATTTTTTATTGTTGTAGAGCACATTGGGTGCTATTTGCAATCAATGCAGTCTCTGAAGTTATATACTATTTGGATCCCGTGCATGACAATTACAACAAGCACTCCGAAATAAAGGATATGTTCGATACGTAAGTAATATTCATTTATTTTTGTTACACATATATAAATAAGTGTTTGTTCATGCTAAAATAATCACATTTATTCGTTCGATAGTGCATTAAAAGTTTTTCGAGCTCAAAGAGGTGCTACAGTGTCGAAGCAAAAATCTAATAACATTACATGGATTCCAATAAAGTACCATCGTCAAACAAACAACATCGACAGTGGGTACTACGTATTGAGATTCATGAAAGAGATTGTTAACAAGAATAAAACTATTATTCCAGAAACGGTACAGTATTTTGATTATATGATTTTCATATATAAATTATCTATATATTTGATACTAACTTAATAAAATATGTTCAATTTTTATATTGCAGTACTTTGACAATTCCAGTCCATCATATTCTGAGCAAGATCTGATGGAATTAAAGGAAGAATGGTATTAGTATATGCTTGAAATGAAAATTATTTGATTTTCTGGGAAATAGCATGCTGCTGGGCAAGGGATCTGAATATTATATGGTAGCTAGTGCATATTCTGTAAATTACCATTTTACTGGGTAATATATATGTATCTGATTGTGTGAACTGCTTATTGTAAATTACAGTGTTACATGATTATATATATGTATCTGGTTGTGTTGTGTTATGTGAACTGATTCTGGTTGTGTTGTGTGAACTGGTTCAAAATAATTTTGGATAAAAAGATAAAAGACAACGCTTTATAAAAAAATGCCATAAAAAGCTAAAAAGCGTTTTTCAAATATATATATATAGGGCTTTAAAAAAATACACATTTTACAGCGCTTTTTTTAAAAAGCGCTGTAAAAGGTACACCAAATTATGAATTATGGGTATGCCTTTTACAGCGCTTTTTACATAAAGCGCAGTAAAAGATACACCAAATATATGAATTATGGGTCTACCTTTTACAGTGCTTTTCTCAAAAAGCGCTGTAAAAGGTACACCAAATATATGAATTATGGGTCTTCCTTTTACAGTGCTTATTTTAAAAAGCGTTGTAAAATCCACACCTAGTATACGAATTTTATACGCACATTTTACAGCGCTTGTTTTAGAAAGCACTGTAAAATGTGCATAACAAGCGCGCGTTATATTTACATGATTTATAGCGCTTTTTTATAAGCGTTGTTGTACCTTTTACAGCACTCGATTCCACAGCGCTTTTTTTTATAAAGCGATGTAAAAGGCTTAAAAAAAGCGCTGTAAAAGGCTATTTTTATATACGTTCTCAAATATCTTGTTCTTTGTTTTCTTGTATGCAAACATTTCTTCAAGTATTGATTTATGAACAATTAGTCTTATTCAACATTAAATCAAGTAATTGTTGTGGTATTCAATATTGTTTATCGTTATAAATTGTATTTAATATTTAAACAAAATGAAATTGTTTAATTGACACAAAAGTCATATATCAATTATTGTTCACTATATAAAAATACGATTTTTGTTTTTATAATATATTTTTTTCACTTTTTAGATTACACACTCATATTGAGTGTATTTATACGATATTGATATATGGTTTTGATATTTTTTACGCTCTCACTAAAACATTTTTAACTTTTGAACTCAAGTATATTTGTTAAGCACGACACTCTTTTTTTCTTTTCAAAACACCCCTAATGTACCATTTGCATGTAATGGGTAGTGAGGCTAGTGGCATACTTAGAAATATGAGTGGTGTAAAAAGTGGTACTCTTGTGCATAATTAATTCCCTTTTGAGTCTAACAACAATCTTATTTCCGTTATCCTAAAATGAAAATGAAGATGTCTATAGAAGGGATGGAGTCTAGCCTTTGAGAATAGTTGTTTTGAACTTTAAACCAATCTATTAAAATAAATGTTTAATTATTTTTAATCCATTCACTTAGAACTAATATATTTTATTTAGTTTTAATATATTTAGAACATTTTGAACAATTTATTTCAACTAATTAAGATTAATTTTAAATTAATTTAAATTAAATATAAGAATTAAGATTTTATAAAATGAACCACAATTGAAATTATTTTTCTTGTAATTGATATTGTTCTTTCAAGATCGAGTAGAGTTTTAAAATCGGTTGAAAACACATAAGGAAATTAAAAATTCAAATTTAAATTTTCAGCGGCATATTTATACCCGAAATGGAAATTAAAAATAGGTATAATATTTTTAATTTAGCATTTAAGGCAACTCTTACTATTTGTTT
>JBBPBT010000685.1:1663144-1674351 GCA_037974875.1 Cicer bijugum
TAGATTAATATTTAAAATTCTTTAAATTAAGAGTTGAAGGATTTCGGAGAAATAGAAAATATAATAGTTAAATATATTTTAGTATCCGTATAATTATAACATTTTAATTTTAATTCACAATAAATAAGAATACAACTTTTAGTCTATATAAAATAATTATGATATAGTTTTAGTTTTTACTCTTAAGTCAACGTATATTTTTAAATGAATATTTGCAAGCATGTTTACTATTGAGACAAAATTTCTCAAACGATTTTAATGATAACAAAATTATTTAAGAGATTATGATTGTGGTTAATGACTAATATGTGTTCTTGAGTAAATTCATATAAAAAAATAGGTTATTAATTAATCATTAAGTCTAAAAGGACAAAATTTTGATTCAAATCAAAAAGATGAAAATTTCTGAGGATGGTCTCACGAAGAAGATGAAGCTTTAAATCTGCATAATACTCATCATGTTTTTATTCATTAAAGAAAGACATAACAGTATTAAATAATGAATAAATAAAACATTTGATATAAGCAAGTCAGAAGACCAAAGGAATAGGTACGAGGATGGCTAGTTCTAGTCGAGGATAGCAGTACTAGACTCGAGGACGGTTCTATAAAGTTGAAAGCAACTCATCCTAACATGTGCGAAGGCTAAAATTGGACCTATTTATCAACCTTGTATGAATGAAAACAATGAAGAAGTCAATCCACATAAAGACAACAACAAACAAGCCAAAAATAGAAGCCTTCACATGTTATGAAGAAAGAAGATATGAATCACGTGTAAGAGGATGACAGACCTATGTAAGAGGATTGTTCTCTATTGTCAACATCACTCTTAAAAATTGAAATCGACCTAGTCCTTCAAGTTTCTGTAAAGGTTGTAGCTCACATAGTCAAAGAAACAGCCTTACATGTTTTAAAGAATGAGGAAAGAAAAAGACAACTCAAGATCAAGTTCCAAGGAGGTTGATCCTCCTGCTCGAGGATGGCCTCAGCCAGTCCAAGGACAGCTGGATGACAGTTTTGTAAATATGATGAAAAATCTTTGATCTTTTGTAATGAATTTCAACTGTTATAAAGAGTTTGACACATGGAAGCAACATAATAAGACTTCTATAAAAGACAACAAGCTCTTCATCATCAATTACACATCAATATTGTATAAAAAGAATAAGTATCTTAAAACTATCAAGAGCAATATTCATCATCTCTTCATACTTTCTATAATCCTACATTAGATCTTTGTAATATCGTTTGAGAAAGTATTTAGAATCAATCACACTCATATCACTTTGTAATTTCCACGTGAAATACACTTGAAAATAGTTGAAATTTGATTGTAAGCTTGATGAGGCTAAAAAATACACAAATTGTAATCATCCTTACTGAGAGGTTGATCTATTTAAACATTAGTGAAATCTCACAAGTGTGTGAGGACTGGACGTAGCCTTCATTGAATAAATCAGTCTAAAATTTGTGTGTGTCATTCTCTCATTTTTCTCTCACTCTTTTGCTTAACTCAAATTTGAAGATTTGAATAACCATCCTCGGGTTTGAGATCTTCTGTGGGAGGATAGTTTTAAAAATTATTTTTAACAATAAAATCTCTATTCAACCTCCCTTCTAGTGATATTTAGCAACATCATTTACAATAATATGTTCTTTTACAATAAATTAACTTAAAATTCACTTTTTAATTTTATATTTTTGTTACTTTTTATTTTATATTTTATAAAATTAAAAATTTTAAATTTTTGTGGATAAACTTTTTATAATATTTTAATCAATGTCGATCAAAATCATTTAAAAAATTTTACAATTAAAAAAAATTAAATAAATTTTATTTTAATAGAGATTAAAATTGTTTGTTGTTTAATTTTATAAAAAAAAACAAAAATTGTATTATTATTTTATGAATACTAAAAATAAAATATTAAAATTATATAAAAATTAAAAATACATTTAACCCAAAATACTAAAACAACATTACAAGATTTTGCCTTCGACTAAACATGCTATTTTGCCTTTTGAACAAAAAATTCATTTGAAAAAACTTTTAACCACTAATTAATAATATATTCACTTTTCTAAATTTTTTTTATAAAAAATAACAAAAATAAAGAGCTGAAGAAAAGTATCTAAACGCAAAGAGTTCAAAGTTCAAACAAACAAGCTAGTGTTGGGTCTTAACTAAACCTTGATTCATCCGAAGCTGAAGTTTTACTCCTTCTGAATTTTTGCTGTGATTGCTAAGTGCAAACCGTAAACTTTCCTTCTTTATCTCTTCGCATTCCCCTGAAGCTGAGTTCGACCGTCAATCACCACGGTTCAATCTTCCACCTCATTATAAATATATATATATATGATTTTGTTCTTTTTTATTTTTTATACATATTTTTTAATTAGTTAAATTCGACTGAAAATAATCGAATTCAAGTTCAATTAATGGTTTTGAACAACTTAGGGTTTTGTTTGGGGAAAAATTCCAGATGATTGATATTCAATTTGGTATTTAATTATTTTACATTATTATTACCGTATTGTTTGAATCTTGATCCAACTACCTTGCAAGTGTGTATATTTTTGTGGCATTATTAATTTTTGTTTTTGTTTTTGGGTTTATTTTTTTTCAGTGATTCACAGAAAATATAATCATAAGTGAGAGATAGAACTTCTCGATTTGTATTTCGTATTGAGAATTTTTTGGTAGATTGTGATCTCATGGAAGCTGACAGGTATCATTCATAACCAGTTATACTTCTGTTATTTTGCTGTCTTTATTTTAAAACAAAAATAAGGGAAATAAATAAATAGTAAATCTTTACTAGAAAATCATAATATATATTTGTGCTTCCATACTAACATTAGCATATATGCAGTTTCAGCTGGTTAAGTTCATATTGTCACTGTGAATTTGAATGTACTAACTGATCATTTCTTATGATTAAGTTGGCATTGAAGACTATATTGCAATGTAAATGAAACCATGGTAAAACATATTTTGATATTTAGCAGAAAGTTATTTATACTACAACAATTGCATGAGCGAAACCTATAGCGGTTAAAAGAATTGAATGATTCTTTCCTTTTTTTTTAAAAAAAAACTATAATTTCTTGTGTATTATAATTATAATATATCTTTTATGATACTCATGAATGTTTTACCAGATTAAATACCCCAACCACTTTTGAGATGCCATTGGAGGTTTTGGGTCATGAATTGCAATTTGTTCAGGTATTATACTGTCTTTAATACTGCCCCATTTGAGAGTAAAGAGTGATTTGAGGAAGGTGTTTTCTCTGCAATAGTTCAGCGGAACTTGAGTTATGGAATTTTCTCTCTTTTAGCCAATCATAGATACTATTTCCTTTAGCCAACTCCACCTAGTGGGATAAGGCTGTGTTGTTGTTGTATAGATACTTCTTACTTTAATTAGTGAAATGTTAGCTTATTTCACCCATTTCATGTCAGCTGATTGAATATTTCTTTTCAGAAGAAATACTCCTAGGTTGATTTTTAACTAAATAAAGATGCTAAAACTAATTTTACTGAAAGGATGAACAGAATATCTTATTGCATCACAATGAGGGGATAATATGAGTAGGATGACAATAGTTCACATGCGAACCAAAGGCTTTCAATTTGCAGTGCTGTAGAGACTTTAAAGTTCTGCTTAATTAGTAAGAATTGTCAAAATCTTTGGGAAGATTAGAAGAACCAATTAGATGTAGGGCAACAGCACATTGCCCCTATGTTTTTAATTGCTTCGCAATCGCAGAATCACAATGCGAGAATGGCCTTAAGTGTGACGCTATTTGATGGCTATGGATGTTTAACGGTAGCAGTTTTCGCAGCCGCAAATCTCAGAAAAATCGCAATGATTTCCCTAGAGATGAACCTCCTTGAACATTTTTGAAATCATGATTGACCATTGGAAATGTGCCTTGTTCTCTCATTGCTTCAATTTATCGGTATTATGATGATTATGAATTTATTGAAGAATGATATTTTTTATATCTTTCTATAACATCTGACAGTTTTATATTAATTAGGACCCAAATTCTAAACACCTGGGAACTACAGTATGGGATGCATCACTTGTGTTTGCTAAGTTTCTTGTAAGTTGTGTTTCATCCTCAAATGCTCTAGGAAGTCTTGTCATTTTTCATGAATGAAATTGTTAGATCTTAAGTTTTATTTTTACATAGTGGTATAACTTAACTGCTTCACTCATTTGATTATCAGTTACTAAAGCATATAAAATGCATGGCTTATCACTTTGGATGGTTGAGAAGCCAAAAGGGATTTGCCACAAATTCCAATCCCAGAACCAAAGAGGGCCATTGCTCAACTCACATTCTCATGAGAGAAAAATTCTATTTCATTCAAAGTTATCCAAATGAGCTCGTTACATGAAGATTTAAAGGAAAAATGCTCATATGCTTGCTTAAATAGATCTTTAGACATGAAGTTAGGCCCATTAGGTGGACTTACAGCACTTAAAATAAAACTAATATCTATTTCAATTCAAAACTAAAGTCGAAACAAACTAAAATTAATTCTAACGTCGTGATTTGAAATTTTCCTTGCTTTTCTCCCTATTAACTCCTTTTAGGTCCTCATCACATGGCCATATAGATTAGCCTTGGACTTGGACTTATTTTGGAAATTGTAAATAAATAAATTTGATTGGAACACCTTCATCACCCATTTGTTTTCCTTCTAGGAAGTAGAGGGCCTTAGGAAAAGAAAAACTAATTTGACATGAATTAAAACTTAAAAAAAAAACGCATTCTCTCTCTTCTTCGGGGGGCATGGTCTTATCTTATGGTGAGGTTAGATCCTTTGAGGTTTGGCCGGGTCATAAATATTACACTGAGTTTACACATTACATTGCCTTGTAATATTTTAACCTTGCGTTATTCTAATTCCTAATTGTGCATCTTATATCATTTTAGGAACGCAATTGCAGAAAAGGAAGGTTTTCCCCTGCTAAACTTAAAGGAAAACGTGTAATTGAACTAGGAGCTGGCTGTGGTGTTTCGGGGTTTGGTGAGTTTCTATATTATTATTAAAAATCTGTTTTTTAAATTATTTATTGGTTAAAATTGATCTAGCTATACCCTATTTTATTACTTTCTCAGGGCGGTGATGCCTAGGCTGATCTACACTTCCTTTGCAGGCATGGCTATGCTTGGTTGTGATGTTACTGTGACAGACCAAAAGGAGGTTTTGCCAATATTACAAAGAAATGTTGATCGTAATATTTCAAGGGTCATGCAAAAAAACCCTGGTTTGATTTCAAACTTTTGAATCATTCTTATTACCATATGAACTTGTTATTCATTTATCTTTTTATTTTAAACTATTTAAATTTAATATTGTTGAACCTTTCCATTGTATTTATTCTTGTTATTGCGTTTTGTGGATTTGAATGACGATAGTATCTCACTCAAAATTCTCTGCTTCTAGAGTCATTTGGCTCAATCAAGGTTGCAGAGCTTCAATGGGGAGACGAGAGTCACGTTAAGGCGGTTGGTCCTCCATTTGACTACATTATTGGCACCGACGTTGTAAGTGTTGAACAGGCCTGTCTTCTACAAAGTAGATTGAAAATAGATTAACTCTTTTACAAATTATTTGCTGTCATTTGAATAACATCATCCTACTTTTTGTTTTACTTTATTCCATTGAAGGTTTATGTAGAACATCTATTGGAGCCTCTATTGCAGACAATACTTGGTTTATCTGGACCTAGGACTACTATTTTGGTAGGTGATTCACCTGTTTATAATTAAATTATAAACTTAGTTTTATTTATGGAGTTTGATTCACTTAGTTTTTTTTTAAAATTTGTCCATGAAGTTGGGTAATGAGATCAGGTCCACCTGTGTCCATGAGAAGATGCTTCAGTTGTGGAAAAAGAACTTTGACGTGAAAACTGTCTCGAAATCAAAGGTATGCTTATATGTTCTTTTGTCATCATCTATGTCTTGGATTAATACTGTTTTATGTCATGTCAACAAATACGTGAGTTTGGTTACTACTTTTAACAGCACTTAATTCTTCACTTTGTATAGATGGATGAAACATTTCAACATCCAAGCATTCAACTCTTCATTATGGGATTTAAACAGTTAGTAGAGGGCCCAAAAAATTCAGGTCAAGCTGCTGCTGACAAAGTTGATGTTGAAACTGTTGTGGAAGATAAAGACACTGAGGAAAATATTGTAGTAGAAGGATCTGGTCTTGTTGAAGATAACACTGAGGATCATAGTAATTCAATTCCCCAAAATGCACAGCTTAGTGAGTGGGAAGCCAGAAGGTATGGCTCAATGGCTGCAAGGATTTTGCGCGATGTAAAAATATCTTGATTCTGAGAGATGGTCTTTCAGTCTTTGACTAATGAAGTATCATAGTGGTCAGATACGTAGGCTTCAATGTGGTGTTTGCCTTTACATGATTCATTTTTCAGTAGAATCACTAGCAATCATGAAGCAGTACCCTTGTTAAGTTTGCTAGAACTTGAAAGCATTTGCATAATGCTTGGCAACTGCAGCATATATATCAACAGTAATTATTATTCTGCATGATAATATATTGCATCTTGAAAGTTGAGGTCTTTAGAACATGTATGGAATTCTGCCTTTTAAAATTATAGGTCTTGAGTTTTTATTATTTTTTAGTCATGAGTTTATCCATTAAAAAAAAGTTTATGAATTTTCACTTGCAAAAAAGTTTATGAATTTTCACTTGCAAAAAAGTTCTTAATATTTTATGAGTGTTTCAGAGAAGTTGAATGAGAGAATTTTTTAAATAATATTGAGATACCTAAGTTAATTTGAACTTATAATTGAGAATTTGATCTATTTTGTTTCCTAGACATATTGATAGTAGTTAAAGGGGAAGAAATAAACTGTTTAGCAGAGTGATGAAAAAGTACCACAGTAAAATCAAAGGTGTTAACTTAGTGATGAGAGCTAAGTTTTGTAAACTCAAAATTCCAAGTTGGAATTCTATCGGTGACAATTATAAATTAAGTATTAGTATTACTTTGATTAATAAAAATTTCTTTCTTAATTTTTTTAATAAAAACAAAAACAAAATCAAAATAATGTTAATGTTAATGTTTTTTGGTACAATTAATGTCACCGTTTATGTAATAAATAAGTGAACACATTTCGATTCTATTCTTAATTAGCAAACTAGAGGTAATAAAAGATGTATTTCTCAACCTAAAAAGATTTGATTGGCACTAGAAATAGATGCAAGTTGTTAGGGTAACTCTACATGGCTTCTAGTTATTATTGTTTTTTGGGGTCAAAACAGGGCTTCTAGTTTGAATTTGGGGTAACTTCTAAGGTTTGTTTCACTTCACAGCTTATCTAAAAGTAGCCAAACAAAGCCCTAGATCCCTATACTAGCAAGTATAGTGTCACTCTTCTTTTGGAGGAAATATCATATGCAAAAGTTGGTGACTTCAATCTTTACATAATCTGGGAAATAGGTCCCTTTCCATATTGTTTTTCCCTTATGTTAGGGCTAGGGTTCCTATGGTAGACAAGAACATGTCTGATTTTGTGATAAAATTGACAAAATTATAATGAATTAATGTAATTTTATCAAAGTTATAATGTAGTTTTTATAAAATGACGGTAATTCACTTTAATTTTACTATTTTTTTATTTAAATTATGATTGTGAAGTTTCAAACAAAAATTTTAAATGCTGTACAAAAATAGAAATCTAATTAAACAACACCCTACTTAGTTTTCTCAGAGCTAGTATTTTTGTTTTTCATTCAATAGTACTGTGCCCCACTAAAATAGAAACTAAGTTGTAAGTAGTAGTTCAAGTAGCTCAACAATAATTTATGATCCATGAATAGAAAAGCCGAGTTTATTAAACTAATGGCTGTGTTCCTTTATAATAAAAAATCTATTCATTAATATAATAATTTTAGATACGACAATTAAAAACATATTTGACAGTATGACCCCAATTTTATATTACAGATTGAATCCTCGATCCGTTTCCAATTTTTATCTTTTAAATATTTTATATTTATTCCAAAACTTTAATTCTTCTAAAAAATTAAAATATAATCTATGATAATTTCTTTTGTACTTTTAAAAATCTCAAAATATATCAAATAAATTTTATTTTTATTTAATCAATAAAAAATAAAATCAATCTAATTTATTATTTTTTAAATCTAAAGTCAGACTTACTCACACTGTAGATTTCAATAATACCCATGACTTTTGGAATGGTGTTCAAAATTTAGTGAGAAGACATTTTTCCACAACTTTTTGGTCGTAGGTAATACATAAGTAATTATTATCCACGGCTTTAAGTAGTTATAGACAACTTTTGGATGTCGATAATGACGTAACTTCTTAATAAGTTGTTGTAACAACAATTGAGGGTGCCAACAATGGTGAAGAATGTTCAACATCATTAAATCGATAGTGGTTCAATCAAATACCAATTAAGATTGATTCGATTTTCTTTTTCATGTTCAACTTCAAAACAAACAAATCTGCCTCAATTGGTTCTAGCACTAGTTTTGCATTAGTTTCACTAATGTAAAATTTATCACTTGATAATTGAATCAAAATATGATACTTTCTCTGTTCATAATGAATGTTTTTTTAAATTTTTCACACATATTAAAAAAATATAATAATTATAAAAAAAATAAAAATTATTTAATTAAATTAGTCATTTTAATTATTAATAGAATTTTTATTATTTTCAATATAAAATATAATAATAATTTAAAAATTATATATACAATAATCATTAAAATATAATATAGAAAAAAATTATAACCATTATATCAAAAATTATAAATGTCATTTATTTTAAACGTTAAAACATTTCTTTTTATTAAAATAACACTAATTGTGTGATAAATAAAATATTTTACTATTATTTTGTTATTTTTTTTACATTATATATTATTTAATGTTATGTTAAAAAATTTATGTTGTAATATAATTTCTCCTTGTAAATCTAATAGCTTTATAACGTGTTGCATACAATCGGTCAAATAAAACATCTACTCAAAGAAAAAAAAATATTTATATAAAGATATGAGTTTAAAGAATTAATAAACTTTAGTAATAAATAAATTATCTAAAGAATATAAATGAAACATTATTAATCAACTCTTATTTATATAGAATTCTCCATCACTAAAACCTCTAAAGATTTTAAAATAAACAAAAAGTAGTTATACTTCCATATAAATAATCTATTATCAGAATTTAAAACTTAAACCATGTCACATTTGTGAACTCGAGAGCAACCATCCGTACCAAATGTATGTAATTGATATTTGGCCTCTAACTTTCAACAACAAATGAAAATGAAAATAGAAATAATGCAACAGAGCTTTTGAAACATAAATTATGAGCACTAAAAACGTGTCGTATTCTAAATTGTGGATGAGGCCCCCTACGACAGGGTTTGCTCAGACCCCCCACACGTGCATGCAGTACGTGCTAAGTAAACTGTAAAAAGGAAAAACCAATGCTTTCAATCACTCATTTCATGTATCATGCAGGTTACAAAATTTAATACTACAATAATTATTAACTACTAGGGTTAATTTCCATTCATTTTAAAAAACTTTTTTATAATTATTAATAAAAATGTTAAGAATACTTGTTAAAAAAATTTATATATTTTATTTTAAAAATATATTATAATGTATTCTTAAAGATTTAAAATTTGTTTTTATAATATAAATTTTTAATTTTAATTTCTTAACAAATAGTTTTAGAATATTTGTTAAGAAATTAAAAAGTAAAATACAAATAAAATACTGTGCAAAGATAATTAAAATTAAAAAAAAATTGAAAATATTATTTTTAAAATTAAATTTCTATTTTTATTGTGTTAACAAATATAATTAAAATACTTGTTATATTTCTTTGATATAATACTAATATTTTGTTTGTTTCTTTTCAATCAGATTAAACAAAGAATTTATATATAGAGTTAGCAGGTAACAAAATTTTGATATGGTTGATGAGGTTAGTGAATATTGGTTTGCAACTTTGATTTTTATGGAACTAACTAGGTAACCAATAGAGTATTAACTGGAACAATAACAACATCTCACTGATAAATAGGGTCCACTAAACACATCAATTATTAAAACAAATTTTAACATGGTTTTGTTTATAATTTATAATAATATTTTAATAAAAGTATTTTTTAACCACTTTAGAACATAATAATTTATAAAATTAATACATTCGAATTTCGTAAAATATTATTGATAGTAAAATTAATTGATTTATAAATTTTTAAAGAAATACTAACTTTAAATAAAATTTTATTATTTTAATTTTAAAATATCATAATATGTGTCTCTTAATTTATAAAGTAAATACTATAATATATTTTAATTAAATAAAAAATTAATATTTCAAATTTTAAAACAATTATTTTAATGATGTTATTTTAAGGTGGACTGAATTAACAAATAACAAACACATAGAGTAAGAGATCTTAAGTTGATATTTAGTTGATAAATTAAAAGAACGTTAAAGGATATATTTTAATAATTAATTTATTAATATTTTTCTATAAAGAAAATGGAGGAAGAGGAAACATAGTCAAAGCAATGGTAATGATATGGTGCTGTTGACACTTGTGAAAGCAATTCGACTCCACGGTCCTTTGCCTTGATTGACAAGTTACCATTTTTATATATGTATTAATTGTTGTCTGCTATCTCACGTTAATCTTTGTGACATGACACCATTTCATCAAAACTACTCTGCAATTTCATCATCATATATCCGTCTTTTTATGTCAGCTAAAGAATCCTCTTGATTGATTCAAATTTATGTTCCACAATTCTCACTCTTATTTTATCTCTATGATATATACATTCATTGACTCCGGCAACATTTCGAAGAGTAAAAAAGTTTAAGAATCTAAGAGTAAAAAAATTAACAAATATATATAATACATGTGATGAATTAATAATATAATAAAAAAATAGATAAAAAATAGATATTAAATAAATATAAAATAAATAATGTATATATTAATATAAATTATTGTTGAATAATTTATTGAAAATGAAATCCTGTTTATAATCTAAAGAGTGATGAAACGAGGGATTGTTTTAAAATTACGCAAATCCAAAGAGAAATTATTTGAGTTTGTGTGAATTAAGGAATCTTTTG
>JBBPBT010000685.1:1681671-1701414 GCA_037974875.1 Cicer bijugum
TAAAAAATTAAAATTTTCTTTTGAAAATTATAAATTAAAATCCACTACTTTTTAGGTTCTTTAACATGTCACAACCTAGACATACAACTATGTAAAAATGTTTATTTATTTTTATTTATTTTATTTTTTTATTTTTACGAGCTCTCGCATATTGAGGATGTGACTATAATCTACTACTATAATTATTTTTAAATTAATTAAAATAAAAATACAAAATACAAAATAAAATAATATATTAATAAAATATAACAAAATATATTAAATATTAAAAAAATATCAAAATTAATACGGTTGAGTAGATGTGACAATATTATTTAGACAAAGTTTTCTATTATGATCAAGATCCGACAAAACTTGCACTTTCTTGATACTCTATCTAGAGGATCATCTTAAACATTTTAGAGATTCCGTTCTAATCCTAAAAATTGAGTCCATAATAAAAAGAATGCAAATTTAATAATTAAAAAGTCTCTATAAAATTTCAAAATTTTATTTTAATCTCTATAAAAATATTCTCAACTTTTTAGACCTAAAAATTATTTTGTACACTTTTAGTTTCTATTTTAAAAAACTTTTTTGTAATAAAAAATATATATTTAGTTCCAAAAAAAAAGTCCTATAAAATAAAAATAAAAATTAGAAGTGAATAAAAAAATTTAGGGACTAAATTTAAAATATCGTAATTTTATAATGATTAAAAATATATTTAATAAAAAAATAACCTCATTTTATTATATTATAAAAAAAAAATAAAAAAATTGAGGTCCTCATTAATTGGGGATTATGTGCTATTGAGTTGTTTGCGCAACCTATAATAGTTGGTCATGTCTACCTATGGTGTTCATTTATATTCTAATGTGCTTACTATTTACACGACATTTCTGGACTCTATGCATTTGAAGATTACGAAACACCCTAACGCTTTCATATATGGGCCAAACCCTTTATTGATATAGGTTGGAAGGTTTTGCTATAGACTGTTACTGTTTTCACCTTGTACACATCAGGTATATGCGTTCAATAATCATACTTTATGTTATAACATGTTGCTATTGCATGTGAACAAGACATATGTATTGTTTAACATTCCCACGGTCGTACCACTTGTTAGAAAGGTTGGTACTGAAATAACTAATTTGTTGTGTCTCTCTTGGGTTTACCATCTCGTAGACCATGAAGCTAAAACTGTTACCTCTTGTTTTCATATTTTTTGAAAGAGTGTCCCCAACTGACAGTAGGGTTTTTAGACCAAAGATGATTGAAAGGTTGAAGGTGCCTTTTAACACTCGATTCATTGACTTATAAAGATTGGTCGTCATGTGACCATGATGGCTACCCCTATCAAACGCTTTAATCCAATTTTCTTGCGATATCTATCAAACGCAATAATCCAATTTCCTCGTCGTACATTATCTAGCCAATTTATACCCTCTCGGTTTATCAAGTCAATTTCAATGCAGTAATATTTCTATGTAAGCTCATTAGATGTCTAACCTAAATTGATACAAGTAAAAATGTGCCAAACTTTGTACCCAAAAAATATTAGAAAATAATTAATTTAATTAATAAGGAAGAATGAGATTATTACTTATACAAAAAATATATTTCTTAAGTTTGTTATCATTTAATACTCTTGTGAAATTTTATGCAATATATCAAACGTATAACACATGTTTTGACGAATGATTTTTCATCCATTTTTAGGATTATTATAAGTATTTTTAATGGATTTATGTCTATCAGAAATGTCGACTTCTTATTATGTCCTCTTAGTGTTTGACATACAAACCCTCGGTCTCTCCACATAACGCAATATTTTCTTATTTTGTTTGAAACTGCATGCACAACTCTATAGTCTACTTATGTTTTTTTATTCCACGTATTACCCCGAGGCTTAAAATTTTATGAAGACAGGTAGGAGTAGCTTTAATTCACACACAAAATTATCAGGAGTTTGAGTTGCATACAACATCAACAGTTGAGAATGACGACGAGGAATATGAACAAAATGAGGACGAGTCAAAACAACTTCAAATCATTTAAAGAGTTAGATCTGTTCAACGATCACTATAAGAAATTTTTAAGTTTGCGACACTTGGCCTGCGACGGTTCTGAAATAACCGCCCTCACCTTCACATCGCGACGGTTGCTGCGGCGGTTTTCGTCAACCGCCGCCACCATACTAACCAGTTTGCGACGGTTCCTAGGGCGGTTTTAATCAACCGTCGTCGTCGTTTAGGGCATAAACGTGTTTTATTTGTCCAGATTTTGTATGTTCATTCCTCACTCTCTCTCTCTCTCTCTCGTGTATTCCTTTAGCCCCACACACATCCTTTCACAACCCTAACATTTCTGAAAATCCCCAAATCTGTCAACCCTAAAACTTCTGAAGGACTCGATCGGCTTTGTTCACAGCATAGGATTGGTGTTCGTTCACCAAGGATAGCTCTAGTGAGTTTCGTTAACTTTCTATTTTTGGATGGATTCTATACAATGATTGTGTTACTTTTAATCTTTCAGTGTTGTTTATTCAATTGCAGTTTGTTAATGTCTGTGACTGTTAATTTTCACTGAGTATGGGTTGGGCCCTGAAGAAAGGAATTAGTATTCTGTTGGAGTATTAATTTTTTTTTCTTCAGTTGATGGAATGCGTATTTTATTTGAAGAATCATACTTTCTTCATTTGGCTATTGGTTATTTTGTTTTTATAGAATGATTGTGTTAGTTTATTTCTTTGATGTAAACTGGTTTTTTCTTCTGCTAGTTTTGTAAGAGACAAAAAATGGATTTAATGGACTAGATATTTCATTATTGTAATACTAGATGTTCTAATTTTATGGACTAGATATTTAATGGATTTAATGTAATTTCATAGGTGCTATACTAGATGTTCTACAATTTTATGTAAATCTGAAATCTGTGACAGAGAAGTGAAGATTTGCTTCAATGAAATGGTGCCCCTGTATTAAAACATGCAACAAACTTCTAATTTTATGTTTTTTTTTAGTTATTAAAAATGGATGATTATGAAAATAATAGAGGATAAAGAAGGTCTGCTCTTTGCTATTAACATTGGAAGAGCATGTCCACTGTCATGATGTAATTCCACGTGCAAAGTCTATCTAGTTTTCTTGTACCAACATTCATTAGGCACATCTTTGTTCCTCTCTGTTATTCAAAAAGAAAAAGATGAAATGTTACAAGTTGCTCTTAAGACTAGAATCTCTGGAAGGTTGTTTTTTTATGCTATTTTTTTTTTGTTTCTCTAGTTCTTTTTCTTGAGGATGTAATTTAATATATTTTAATTCATAAAAGGTTGAAGATACTTAGTTCACTCTCTGTCAAAAAAAGAAGATAGTTTGTTCACTCGTATAGAGGGATAAATTCTTCAACATTTAATTTCAATGTAACTTACTTTTAAAATATGTAATTTCATAGGTGCTATACTAGATGTTCACCAATTTTATGTCACATAATCAGTTTTCTATAAATTAAAATTTTGACAGATTCTCGTAAAGTTGTGGTTTGCAACATTCATGTGCTTTAGAATCCAAATAGAGGAGAAATCAAGCTTGGCCAGGTATGCACTGTCTTTTTGATATAACGTTCTCCTGGTTTGATTGTTTGATATATGTTAATGATTGGTTTGCTTGAGATTGGTTTGTTTGCTTTTAAAATAATTTCTAGATTGTTGGTTGCCTTTGAATAACATTACAAATTCTTTTTCACTTTTTTTGCACATTATATTGGTTGGAGTAATCATTTTTCCTGTCTTTAAACTTTGGACTAGAAATTCCATTTGGTTTTGAAATGAATAATAGTAACATGTTAGAATTATGATTACTTTGAATCATGGTTACTTTTGCTGTGTCTTGTTTGTCCCTAATTTTTTGTTGTGTCTTGTTTGTCTTTTTTATCATCATTAGTTTCCATCTCTTTTTGAAAAGATAGCTGATAGTTTTCATTTCTGGGTTATTATACTCTTTGTAAATGAGGGCTGATATATTTTTTATTCTCATGTTTGCTTTCAATAATTCAATCTCCATTCTTCTTCAACCTTATACTTTTCATATATAACTATTGTTAGTTGACTATTATGAATTCTTTACCAAAAGAATTAATCCACTGAGTTAACTCATTTAGAGGACATCAATAACAAATTTTAGGGTCTTTTTTCTTACTCTAGTGAGACTAAATAAAATGCTAATTCTTTGTCTCAAAATAATTGTATAATTGCATAATTTTAATAGTGAGTTGCAAAGTTAACATTTCTGTTATAGAGAGAAATTTAGTTGCTTTATCTGTTTGTGCAGGAACAATTGCAAGCTGAAATTGGGAAGACTCCTTCTCCAAATGAAGCATTTGTTAATGTGTTTGGAAAAAAACATCCTGGATATGTTCGTTGTAAGATCAATTTCTTCCTCTGAAGCTAATGAAAAGATGGAGAAAATGCAAGCTGAAATTGATAGGCTTAAGAAAAGGGATTCTGAAGTTGATATGTTGAAGGAGCAAATTGTTTTCTTGATGCAAATGCAAAATTCTAGAGACAAACAGGTAAAATCATTTTCATAGCAAACCTATTTAAAAATCTTGTGAGAACTTTTTGTCTTAGATTAAAAATATCAATTGTGTAAAGATTTCTTGTAGCAGCTATAAGAGAAATTTAGTTAATTAGTTTTGACAATATTTATCAATATTCATTGAGGTTAATATATACTTTTATTCTTCTTCAGGCAATGGACATAGAATCGCCAATAGATGGTAGACGTTCATCTCAATCCAGCCACCAACCTGATGATCGTGGAACATCATTAGGGAGGGACTAATTAGATATTTGGATGAACTTCTAAGTTTGATGGAGTTGTTTTGTATTTTTAGCTACTCCACTAATGTTTTGAATATTTAAACTACTTTATTTATTGTTTTAGTTAACTTAAATGTATGAATTGGTGTTATTTCTTTTGAAAAAATTATATATTTTGGAATAGTTATTAATTATGTATTTAAATTATATGGATGGTATTTATGAATATTTCTTATTTTAATTGATTAAAAATATTAAAAAATTGTATCATATTTATTTATTTTAAATTATTAGGTTTGCGACGGTTTAAACTGCCTCAAAATAAATTTAGCGACAGTTGATAATTGTCATTATTGTTCAGAAATAAATAAATTTGAGTGACTTTTTGCGACGGTTTTAACTAAAATTGGAGGCGGTTATGAACCGTCGCAAATTGTGCCGACGGTTGGAACGACGGTTTTGCGAACCGTCGCAAACTGGCCTCGCGACGCACGAATCTGCGACAATTGTAGAACCATCGCAAACATCAAACGGAGGCGGTTTCAACCGCCGCAAACCCCCTTTTTAACCGCCGCAAAACGTTTTTTTTCTTATAGTAGATCTCCTCGATGTGGTACTAGAGAACTTTACGTGGTTGCCATTAATTAAAATTTGTAGTTTTTATATTTTGATATATTTTTTTAACATTTAATGAATTTTGTTACAATATATTAATATTATTATTATTTAGTTTTTATTTTTATTTTTATTATATTTTTAATTAATTATAAAAATATGTATTGATGATCGCATCCATGAGACACCACTTCATAAAATACAAAAAAAATGACATTTTCACACGATTATTCAAAAAGTAAGACTATTTAATATACAAATTTCAAAATAAATTATTTTAAAAATTATATTTTTTAAAAGAGATTTTATAGAAAAAAAAATCCCTAAAGTTTAGACCAATATATAAACTTTTCAAATAAAAAAATTGATTATATTTTATTTTGGAGGGATTAATAATTAGTATGAATATCAGCACAACATATGATCTACGAAATTAAAAGTAGATTCTTTCTCTCGTGTGCTTCGGTTTCTATTCCTGTGTGTCACCAAGCAACGTGAGGCTCCCAATAGTAATGTTACAATGTGGCAGGATATAACTCAGAGAATCGTTTTTCCTAATTTTCACAATATTTATAGTAACAATATTAGCTATAGCTAGGTATGAATATGATTCATCATCACTAAAATAACGTGAACAAGCTACCATGCATTGATAAGTCATTCAAAAACACCTGATTGCCTTTAGTGTTTCTTGTCTTTCTTTAATCATAATAATTGCACTTTTCTTACATAAAAAAAATTTATTCATAAACTCCTGATTAAATTAATCGAATGTTTGCCAATGCCGTTGATTTTATTTATTTATTTAATCTAAAGGACAAAATGAGTGACTCATTGTCCCCATGCATGAAAATTTGAAACTTTACCTATGAGTTATGATGATAACCGTGTCACTTATCGATGTTATCATGAATATGGAAATGTAAACCGTGTGAGATCATCAACAGTTCACTCTAATTGAGAAGTAGCGCGTTATGTTTTTAAAAGTGGACCAAGTTGGTTGTATTATGGTTACAATATATAGTCACATTGAACTTCATTTAAGAGTGGAATAAGGCAACCCACACAGGCTTATGTCTTTTAGCTTAATGACGTTAGTTTCATGTTAAGCCTAACTTTTTATTTTAGTAATCTTTCTTTAAAACTGTATTTAACTTAAAAAGTATACAACACGTCATTAAAAAATCATTAAAGTATCTCCATAAGTGAACTCAATATAAGTTCATTAAATGGAGTTCACTATGCCACATCATCTTGAAGCAACTCATTCTTTTTTTGCTACAACGGTGAATTAACGCAACAAGATCTATTTAAATAGGTTCTACTATGCCAGATCACTCTGAATCAACTCATTCCTTTTTTACTGTTTAACTTTTAAAAAACCATATTATATCCCATAACTTTAATTTATACATTAATATTTTATTTATATTCAATTTTACTATAACTTAAAATATTAATTTAAATATTCCAATTAATATTATTATACATTATTTTATTTTAAAATTAAAATAAAAAAATTAATTTAAAAAGAAGTTCACAGCTATATATTATTTTTATTATACATTATTTTATTATTATTAATAAATTAAAAAAATGAACGGCTATAAATTAATAAAAAATGATAAATTTATTATTATTAATAAATTAATAAAAGGTAGCGGTTATAATTATATTATTAAATTATAAAAGTAGATAGGAAAAAAATAAAGGTAACTGCTATGAAGCATCGTTCCTTTCTGACAGTACCGTGATGACATATAGACAAAACTCCAACAATGAACTCACAAAGAACTGGAAGTTAAGTGATTACACGCTGGCGAACGAACTCATTTGGCTACCGTTGGAGATGCTCTTAAAGCGTATCAAAAACAACATATTTGAGTAAATTTAAATAGTATTTATCTTTAATATTATTTTGACAGGATTTATTGTATTATTATTATTATAGATTTTTTATTTTGTTCAAAATTATAAATTTAATAGCCTTTTCAATAATTTAAGTGTATTAATTTATTTAATTTTTAACATATTTAAACTTATTATATAATTTAATTATGATATCAATATAAAGTTAAATTATCTAAAAGTTTGTATTAAAGAATTTCTGTAAAAGCGTAGAACACGACAAAAGAATTGAAGGAATGAAAAATTATATCAATAGATTGTTACTAGAAATGATGTAAATCAATTAAGTTGTTTGGTGCACTCGAGTTGATGTAGGATTTCACATCTAATTAACATTCTCTCAAAGAGAGTTAGAATCTAAGAAACAAACTTTGTGTGAATTTAGAAACAAACTGGAACTGGTGAAAATAAGTTCGTTAGTGGAACCAACCCTTTCATCCATAAGATGTACCCGATAACAATACTCATGAACTTCAACTGTAGCCTACTAAAATGTTATGAAGTGTTCTAATGGTGACAACTTGGAGAGGTTAAAGAAGAATACTCAGAGCCTGAAGCGGCATAGTAAATAATACTTATATGCTATTGTTTAAATAGTTAATTAAGTCATTGACTATAATGAGAAAACATCTCTCTATTGTGAACTAGTATAAAAATTATTGTGTCCGGTCTCTTTCTGTCTCTCTGTTACTCTACTATAAGTTCTTTATAATTTAACTTTATTTTATTAAATCTGTTTTATAATAATAAGTTGAATGATTTGATAAAGAACATATTGTCTGGTTTAGAAACTCAAGTAATTTTCAGAAATGGTAAAAACACAATTCAAACATCATTTTCTTGTGTTTTCTAACAACTTTGTTATGTTCATAGTGACGAATTAAAACGAGTTCTTGACGAAATTTATCAAATGGAGTTTATTGAACAAAAATGAGTGCTTTACTATCACTTCCAGACTGGAGATTGAATTTTTCATAGATTATCGTGAAGAAAGAATTACATTCCACAAGAATTGAGTCAACGTGATCCTGATAAAAAAATTGGATTGTCGACGAAAAAGAGCGAATCAAAATTACATTTAATTCGAAGAAGATACTCATTGATCAAGCACGAACCTTTCCGAGTTGCTTTGAGCTTAGCTTGAAGCTAACGATCCTTTGCTTTAAGATGTGAATAAAAACATTGACAAAATTTATCCCAAACCTCGAACGAGTTCTTGAATCCAATGACTCGAGGATGGATTTCCTCACAAAGAGAAGTAAGCAACCATGTAAACAACATTTAATCACAAATTAACCATTTTTTGTAATTATCATATATAATACCAAAAGCTTGTTGTTTAGAATTTGTAAACTTCAATGGAATTTCAGGATTTACAACAAACCTATGCATTTTGTGAATCATGATAACACCTTCAAGCTGATATTGCGGCAATAGATAATTATTTTCAGTAAGTTTGATCAAAGACAAAATGCACAAAATAACATGAATTGTATTTCTTAAAAGAAGGACAATCATCATCGTGCATATAGGTGTTATGAAGTCTAGGGTGGGAATTATGATGATGTTGGAACATAGAGTATGTTATTTTGTAAATTTGAAAATATGTTGAAGTTCCACATAGGAAAGAAATATTTTTTGTAAATTTAAGTGGAAAGAAATATATATATATATATATATATATATTTTAATTTCAAGTCCCACATTGAAAAGAAATATTTTGTAAATTCAAGTGGAAAGAAACATGTTTTTTAAAATAAAAGTTCCACATTGAAAAGACTTTGTTTTAAAGTCTCACATTGGAAAACTCTCATATATTGAGTAGTTTTCAATTATGTAAATATTAAAGTCCCACATTGGCTAGAAAACATATGTGAGTTTGTTTCCATAACTATATAATGAGTTTCAAACTATTGTGAAATATACACCAAAGTTGGATGCATTTCTCAACTTTATCTTTTCTTCCTTTTATATTCTGCTCGCCAAATTTGAGCCACTTCTCCCCTTTGTTTTTGTCCATTCGATTTTTGAGCGGTTGTTATGTCGTAGTCCATTCGGTTTTTAGAGCGGTTGTTAAGCCTTAGGCCATTTGTTTTTTAGAGCAGTTGCTATATCGTAGTCTCTTCGATTTTTGGAGGGGTTTGGTATTGTAGTCCTCAGTTTCTAGAGTGGTTATTATGTCGTAGTTAAGAATGGTTGTAGTACCATATTGCGAATGACTTAAATCGTCATATTGATAGTGAATTTAACTGTCATATATGGGGTATAATTCTAGAACGGTTTTCTACGTTGCATTAGAACTATGATACAGTGACTTGAGATGCTTTATCCTGAGGACTTCATGGTTGATAGTCTGTTGCACAATTTGGGCAGTGCCGTAAAACGTCTTAAAGAGAACGACCTAGTCCGCAACTCAACCCAGTAATATCTTCAGTGGCATAAATTGTAATTTTAAAATAGTTTTTGAAACTAAATAATAATAATTTTAAGATGTTTCGGTTTGAGAGAAGTCATTTCAAACGATGGAAACAAAATATGTTATTTTTTCTAACCACGAAAAAGCTTGTCAACGTTTTGAAGAATGACATTCTTGTTGTTCCAGAAATAGATGACCAAACAAAAAAGGTTAAGAAAGCTCCTGAATTAACCAAATGGGAAAATAATTATTACTTATGTAAGAATTATATTCTCAATGGACTTGCTGATGATTTGTACGGTTACTACGGTTCCGACAACAAAACTGCTAAACAAATATGGGATGCTCTTAAGAAGAAATTTGATATTGAGGAAGCTGGAGTCAAAATAAATTCATCAAAGTAGTTCTGAAGCCAAACAACAAACAACTAAAGATTCAGAACTACAATTTAAAAACCAGCAACAAGAATGCTAATCCTCCAAATGTCCCAATTATAAGGCAGCAACTGTTGGTATTTATGGCCTCTATCCTTAGGATATTTTATACAATGTTACTAACAATGTTATCTAATTTTTCCTAAGTGATGAACTTAATATTAAAACCAATTTGTTTAATATTAATTCCAATTCAACGGTGATAAATTCAAAAACTTATCTAGACAAAGATTCGTATACACATGTATTATCAATATAAGAGTACAGATACAATGCTTATTCAAAAGATTAATCAAGACATAAATTCACCAATACAAACATTCAAGAATAAGCATTCATGTAATATCAATATAAAGAGAAGAGATAAAGAAAATCGTGCACCAGGAATTTTATACTGGTTCGGCTATCAGTATGACAACCTACATTCAGTCCTAAAATCAACAATGATTTCAGCATTTTCACTAGAATTGACTTGAGTACGTTTTACTGACTTACCAGCTTAATCACAGCCTATCCATCCAACTCAACACCAACTTCTATTACAATACCAACTTATCTCTAAGAGCTACTCGCCAAACCCTCACGAGATCAAGTTGAGACTTCTTCTTGATAAACACAAGCACCAAAACAGATAGCTACCAGTTTACACCACTGGATTTTCTAGAACTTCTTTTCAGACAATTATTTTTACAAAAGAAATGAAAGAGA
The DNA here is from genome assembly GCA_037974875.1 of Cicer bijugum. Taxonomy (NCBI): domain Eukaryota; kingdom Viridiplantae; phylum Streptophyta; class Magnoliopsida; order Fabales; family Fabaceae; genus Cicer; species Cicer bijugum. The sequence goes on from JBBPBT010000685.1 coordinate 1,692,557, forward strand.
AATGGGAAGATTCGACTCAATCACTATCGAAAGATCTCACACACTATTTGCCAATGCATTCAAAAGTTATTGTTCAACTGTTGTGTGTTATTCAAAGTGTATTCAAAGGTTATTTCAATTGATTTCAATGTTTTCAATGTTAATGAAAAATTGTGATTGAATCAGTTTATATATTTTCAGAAAAACATCAGATAAATCGAAGTCCCAATCGATTTCATAAAAGTGTAATTTCAGCTTAATTGATTTCCCATTCGATTATCGCGTTTCTTGTTTTTCTTGTATCTTGAAAATATAGGAACTAATCGATTTGCCAATCGATTCTTTTAATGCATAATTCAGAAACTGATACCAAGTATATATCAGAATCGATTGACTAATCGATTATAAGTGTTTTGTTCAAACAACGAGATCAAAACACTCAATTACTCAGTCGACTCATATTTATTAACATAATTGATTTGGGAATTGGCTTAATTCTCCCTGTAACACAAACCTTTACTCTAATCAATTTGCCAATCGATTGAACTGATCACAGTGACTCAAATGTTTTGCTCCAATCGATATGTTAATCGATTTGACTAATCACAATGACTCAGATGTTTTACTTCAATCGATTTGCCAATCGATTTGGCTTGTTATAGTAGCTTATCCATTTAGTTGAAATCGATGTGTCAGTTGACTAGGAAATATGTTTCTGATAAATGATTAACCAGTTCGTTCTTTCAATCGATTACCTAATCGATTAGTGCAAAGCTTGCACCTTAAGAAACTTAGTTCAATTGATTGTCCAATCGATTTCGTTGATCACAGAGGCCAAATCTGATGAAAAAATGTTTTCGTATTCGATTTGCCAATCGATTTACTCAGTACTAGCTTGGTTTTGTGAATTACCAAATCGATTGCTCAATTGATGTGCAAATCGATTGCCCAATTGATTTGTCAAAACCCAGAACACAGGTTTTAATGAAAACCTTTAAGTAATCGATTTACTTAGTGAAACCTTTATTCTCTGGTATAGACAATCGATTGTCCAATTGATTTGTCACTTGATTTATTACTTGATTGATTAAAACTTGTTTTATGATTCCATTGGCAGATATTATATGAGAACTCATTATGATTAAGTCTACCTAATGGACACTACTAACACTAGACACATTTATACATCATTCTTCAACCTGGTAGTATATCCTCCATTTTTGCTTGATTGCTTGAGTTCCAAGTTTTGTCCAAGTGTATAGTGTTTGATCATGTTCCTGAAATGTTTCTCAATTTAAACCATTAGATCAATCAAATAATGCATGTATATTGTATGTTAGGAATTTATATCAAAATCATGATCAAGGAGGCATATGTCTAGCATTCTCCCCTATATCAAAGTCATGATCAGGGAGTCATAATGCTTACAGGAACCGCCTCTTGAAAATGGTCATCGCCCATCTTTTCTCTGTTATTATTGTCGAAAATAGGGTCATATGGCATGCAAGTGTAGAAGCAAGCCTGACCCTTCTAATCAGGCTAACCTTACAGAAGATCAATTCATTGCTATGATAACTATAATCAACCTTGTTGGTGGATTAGATGGATGGTGGATAGACACTGGCGCCTCAAGCCATGTTTGTTACGATCGTGCTATGTTTAAAACATAAACTACTGCTGAAGATAAGGAAGTATTGTTGGGAGATTCTCATACCACTAATGTTATTGGTATTGGAGATGTGGAATTAATATTCACCACTGGAATGACCTTAATTCTGAAGGATGTCATGCATAATCCAGAAATAAGGAAGAATCTAGCTTTTGGGTTTCTTTTCAATAAGGCAGAGCTTACTTAGTCTATAGGGGTAGATTTGTACACTATTTCGAAAAATGGTATATTTTTTTTGAAAGGGTATGCTACTGATAGCATGTTTAAATTAAATGTTGAATTCAATAAAATGTCTCATTATGCTTACATGTTGTGTGATTTTATATTTGGCATGCTAGACTTTTTCATATGAACAAACGCATAATTTCAAACTTAAATAACCTAGGTTTAATTCCAAAGTTATCTTTAAAGGATTTTAAAAAATGTGATTTTTGTAGTCAAACTAAAATTCCTGAGAGTTCACATAAAATAGTAGTTAGAGAATCTGAACCTTTAGACTTAATACACTCTGATATATGTGACCTACATGGGATGTTAATCAGAAATGAAAAGCGTTATTTTATCACCTTTATTGACGATTGCTCTGATTACACTTTTGTATATCTAATGAAAAATAAAAGTGAAGTGCTTGACATGTTTAAGATCTTTGTAACTGAAATTGAAAATCAATTTAATAAAAAGATTAAAAGGTTTCATAGTGGTAGAGGAATAGAGTATGATTCTAGTTATTTAATGAGTTTTATAAAACCCAAGATATTATACATAAAACTATTGCCCCATATTCACCTGAAATGAATGGTTAAACTTAAAGAAAGAATAGAACTCTTACTGAACAAGTTGTTGCTATTATGCATAATTCCTATATTGTATCTCCCTGGAGGGGCAAAACTATTTTGTTTTCTATGTATTGAATAGCGTACCTAAATCTAAAAACAAAAGATCTCTTTATGAGATAATGAATAAAAGACAACATAACTTGTCTTATCTTCGAAGATGAGGTTGTTTGGCTTATGTCAGAATCTCCAATCCAAAGCGAATTAAACTCGCTAGTAGAGCCTATGAATGTGTACCCATTGGGTATACCGTAAACAGTAAAGCATATAGGTTCTACGACCTAAATACGAAAGTAATCATAGAATCAAATGATGTTGACTTCTATGAAAATAAGCTCCCTTTCAAACCAAGAAATAGTGGGGGTAGCGAACCTAGTCAAGTTCCTGTGACAATAAACATTGAAAGCAACAACCAAGGCGAAATAGAAACTCGAAGAAGTAAGAGTTGCTAAAGATTATGGACCCGATTATATGGCCTATAACTTAGAAGAGGATCCTACAAATCCAAAAGAAGCTTTGTTGTCATTGGATGCATATTTATGGCAAGAAGCTATAAACGATAAAATGTATTCTCTATAGTCTAACAAAACCTGACATTTAGTAGACTTGTCTCCCGGATGTAAACCAATAGGTTGCAAATGGATCTTGAAAAAAAAAAAAACTAAAACCCGATGGAACTGTTGATAAATACAAGGCAAGTCTTGTAGCCAAAGGGTTTAGACAAAAAGAAAATATACATTTCTTCGACACTTTTTCACCTGTCACTAGAATAAAACATCCATTACATCCATTGTGGCTATTCATAACCTGGTGATACACCAGATGAATGTTAAAACATCTTTTTCAAATGGTACCTTAGAAGAAGAAAATTATATGGAACAATGATGACTCTTCATCATATGCATAATGTTTATTGATTTTAGTCTTATTTATCTTTAATCATTAGTTAATTTAATGAGTTATTTGATATATTTTGTTGATTTTAGTTATTTGATTTAATGAAATGTTTTTGTTCTTATTTGCTTAATTAAGTAGAGATTTTTCGTAGTATTGCGTTGTTACTTTGTTTTAGTGCAGTGCTGAATTTTGGTGAGAAATCAACATGACCTATATGGAGTATTGCAGCCATATCTGGAGTTATAGTTGTCCTATTGGAGTCAAACCAAGTTCTAGTGAAAGCTAAGATTCATATCTATAACTTTCATGAAGACACCGGAACCAAATTCGGACTCAAAAGATGAGAAAAATGCTAAATACATCAGAAAGCAGATGTTGTGCGCCTGGAGCGCGCCCTACGCGCCTGAAGCGCATTTCCAGCCATTCAATACTGTCAATACGCGCCCGGAGCGCAAAGACCACATCTGGGGCGCGTGACGCGCATCAGCATTCATAAAAACGCAATTTTTTACTGTTTAGGGATCTTTTTTTACTCTTGGGAAGTTGGGAGACTTGTGCCCTAGCATAGAAACTCAAATACGTCCGTTTCTAATGTCATTGGAGCAGTTTTATCAAGAATCATTCATGAATCCTTCTTGTAACTCGTCTCTAATCCCTATCTTTTGTATCTCTGTCATGAGTAATTAAACCCTATTTGTTAGGGATGAGTGTAACCAGATGAAACCCTTATTTTTATAATTTGATTTCTAGTTATATGAATGAGTTTATTGAATTATATTTCTCATCTCTGTGCTTAATGCTTTTTATTGCTTAATTTCTAGAGATAGATGCAGGTCATGAAACCAATAAAATTAGTTGCAAAGCAATAGTTTACAAGAGAATTTCTATACGGTAATGCTTAATTCAAATCTTAAATCTACTAAGGAATTAGGGGTTACTTTGGAATTAAAGGTTATGTCACTAAGACATTAGGACAAGAATAATAAAGAGAATTCGGTAATAATTCAATAAAGGAATTCAGTAACAAGGATCAAATTAGACACCAAGGTTGGATTCGAAGTGAAACTCATCCCTGACATTTTTCTCATTATAAAAGATCAATTTTATTACTGTTGTTAATTTCAAATATTATTTTAATCAACTCGAGAACCTTTTGTTCAATTTTAGTAATTAAATATAATTCAATAGTAAAACACAATCTTTGAGTTCGACACTCGGTACTACCGTTTTATTATTACTTACAACGATTCAGTACACTTGCTGAAACGCTATCAAACAACTTGAAGATTTTGTAATTCATGGACAAGAAGACAAGGTATGTAAGTTAGTTAAGTCTTTGTATGGTCTTAAACAAGCTCCTAAGCAATGACATGAAAAATTTGATAACTTGATTATATCGAATGAGTTTAAAGTGAATGAATGTGACAAATGTATTTATTATAAATTTGAAAATGGCATTTGCACTATCATATGTCTCTATGTAGACAACTTACTCATATTTGATTCAAACATTAATGTTGCAAATAATGTAAAATTCATGATGAGTAACAACTTTGATATGAAAGACCACGATGAAGCAAATGTAATCCTCTGAAACAAGATTACTAGGTCTGAAAAGGGAATTTCTTTGGATCAATCTCACTATGTTGAAAAGATCTTAAAGAAATATAATTACTTTCTTTGTAAACCTGTTTTCACACCATACGATCCAAGTTAGAAGCTTTTCAAGAACACTGGTGAATGTGTTAGACAAACTAAATATTCGAGCATCATCGGCAGACTCAGGTATGCCACTAGTCGTACTAGACCCCACATAGCCTACGTCGTGGGAGTGTTGTGCAAGTTTACTAGTAGACCTAGTATAGAGCATTGGCATACTATCCAAAAGGTTCTGAGATACCTTAAAAGGACAATGAGTCTCGGATTGCATTATCAAAGGTTTTCAGCCATCATTGAAGGATACAGTTATGCTGATTGAAACACCTTATCAGATGACTCCAAAGCAACCAGTGACTATATTTTCAGTATAGATGGTGGTGTTGTATCATGGAAATTGAAGAAATAGATGATATTGGCTCAGTCCTCTATAAAGTCTGAAATGATAGCACTAGCTACTTCTAGTGAAGAAGCAAGTTGGTTGATATGCTTGCTAGCAGAGATCCCTCTATGGGGAAAACCTTTCCCAACTGTGTTGATTTACTACGATAGTACCACGACTATTGCAAAAATCGAAAATTGTTATTACAATAGTAAGAAACGACAAATACGTCGTAAGCACAATACCAATAAAGAATTACTTTCTAAAGGATCTGTTATAGTGGATCATGTACGCACTGATGATAATTTAGCAGATCCTTTGACAAAAGGATTAACTAGAGAGGAAGTTATAAATACATCCAAAAGGATGAGACTATTAACTATAGATAAATGAGTCACTTATGTTGGTAACCCGACCTAAAAGACTGGAGATCCCAATAATTAGGTTCAATGGGTAATAACAAATCGTGAAGTGATATGAGATGAACATGTTATTATATATCAGAGAAACATGATTTCTAAAGTGATGATAGGATGAGGTAATAAAAACTCTTAATAAGATTTATACTATGTGTAGAGTGGAGCACCTAGCTACAATAGTACTCTTGATAGACTCACTCAAGTGGGAAATTGAAATCTCACATTGGAAAGAAATATTTTTTGTAAATTTAAGTGGGAAGAAATATGTTTTTTTAAGTTCAAGTTCTACATTGGAAAGAAATGCTTTTTGTAAATTCAAGTGGAAAGAAACATGTTTTCTAAAATTCAACTCCCACATTGAAAAAAAATTGTTTTGATGTCTCACATTGAAAAACTCTCATATTTTGAGTAGTTTTCAATTATTTAAATATTAAAGTCCTACATTGGTTAGAAAACACATGTGAGTTTGTTTCCATCACTATATAATGAGTTTCAAACTATTGTGAAATGTACACCAAAGTTGGATACATTTCTCAACTTTCTCTTTTATCCCTTTTATATTATGCTCGCCTAATTTTCGAGCCACTTCTTCTATTTCTTTTTGTCCCTTCGGTTTTAGAGAGGTTGTTATGTCGTAGTCCTTTCGATTCTTAGAATAGTTGTTATGGTGTAATCCCTTTATTTATTTTTTTGAGCGGTTTGGTACCGTAGTCCTATCGATTTCTAGAGCGATTAATATGTCGTAATTATGAGTGGTCATAGTACCATATTGCGAATGACTTTAAACGTCATGTTGAGAGCGACTTTAACCGCCGTATTGAGGTTGTAATTCTAAAACCGTTTTCTACGGTGCTGTAGAACTCCGATACAATGATTTGAGCGGTTTTATCTTGGGGACTTCATGGTTGATAATCTGTCTTACACAATTTGGACAGTGTCGTGAAACGTCATAAAGAGATCGACGTAGTTCGCAACTTCACCCAGTAATATCTTCGGTAGCATAAATTATAATTTTTAAATACTTTTTGAAACTCAAAAATAACATGTCATAATCTAACAATTGAAGCCATGCGAGAAAGAAGAAGAGGAAATAACAAGAAAACATAGGAAGATGAGGAAAAGCACGAGAGTCCGAGAGGCTAATCTAATATCATATTAAAAATGTTAAACTGATGATAATTGAAACTTTATTTTATTTTGCATTACACTCAATTGAATTTTACAAAGTGCATTAGAGTGTTTATATAGTACCATTAATACAAAGAAAGGGAAAACAATTACAATTGTTTTTACAAACGAAAACTGAATTGTGACATTAACTTTGCTATACAATAACTACTTTGAAATGGATGCTCCAACAATAACCTTGTCTTATAGTTATCGATATTTGCCTTCAAATTTAAAAATAATAATAATAATAATTTTGCATAAACTGTCAACATCTTTATAAAGATATAAAACGAAAAACAAATTTTGAATTAAATGGTTAAAATTGTTTAAAGTGGATTGTTTGAACCTAGAATATATTAATGTACATAGAATATATTTAAAAATTGTTCAAGTCTTATATAGTATATATATATATATATATGGTAGTAACTAAGATAAGCAAATTAAACATTAACTAAACTTATTCTTTCATTGGAAACAAAATCTATTGGAATATAGAGTATGTTAATGTGTGAATTTAAAAATTGTTCAAGTGTCACATTAGAAAATTCTCATATTTCAAGTAGTTTTCAACTCCATACATACTAAAATCCCACATTGGATAGATAACATATGTGGGATTGCTTCCATCACTATATAATGAATTTCAATCTCTTATGAAAAGTACACCAAAGTTAAATATATTTATCAACTTTCTCTTTTCTACCTTTTCTATTATGCTCGACTTATTTTTGAGACACTTCTTCCATTTCTTTCTGCTCATTCGATATTTATAAGCGGTTTTATATTGTTGTCTCTTCTATATTTTAAGCGGTTGTTATGTCGTAGTCCCTTCATTTTTTAAAGTGGTTGTTATGTCGTAGTCCCTTCGATTTTTAGAGCAATTTTGTATTCTAGGTCTATGGAATTTTAGAGCGATCGTTATGTCGTAGTTCCGTTGATTTTTTAGTGATTCTAATACCACTATTCTTTTATAGTGATTTTTATACCATAATTTCGTCGTTTTTTTAGTGATCCTAATACCACTATGAGCGATTTTTGTATCGTAATCTTTTGTAGCGGTTTGTGTGTTGTAGTCTTTTAGAGTGATTTTTTTTGTGTCGTTGACCTTTTGATTTATGAGTGGTCATAGTACTATATTGTGAGTAACTTTAATCGTCATATTAAGAATGACTTTAACTGTCATATTGAGGGTGTAATTCTAGAACGGTTTTTTACAGTGCAGCGAAACTTCAGTACAGTGAATTTGAGTTGTTTTATCATGTGGACTTCGTGGTTGATACTATGTCTTACATAATTTGAGAAGTGTTGCGAAACGTCTTAAAGAGAGCAACCTAGTCCGCGACTCAGCCTAATTATATCTTCCGTAACATAAATTGATTTTAAAATATTTTTTGAAATTCAAAAACAACAATTTAGTGAAAGTATAACATGAGGCCATCCTTTGTGAGCTCTGATTGGTTCCACAATTTTAAAAATAGTTAAGATTTAGGATTTTTTTATTAAAATACCCTATTTTTGAAAAGAAAAAAATTCACCTATATGCCCTATTTTGATAACATTGTTGAAATTTTAAAACATAAAAGATCAAATTGTCACTTAATCAGAAAAAAAACAAAAAAACAAAAAAAATAATAATAAATGAGTAAAATGTTAACTGAAATTAAGTAGACCTCTGGTATTATTTAGCCTTTATTTTATTAATATAGCTTACTTTATTATTATTATATTTATTTGATCCAAAGAAAAATTAGGAAGAAGTCGCTGTCAAAATAATTTTAAGTTGCGAGTATCTATAAAATAGGAGTGACACGTTATTTGTTTTAACACATTTATTCAATTATATTAATTTT
>JBBPBT010000685.1:1711576-1726575 GCA_037974875.1 Cicer bijugum
AATTAGGGTGGTAAAATGAGTTAAACACAATTAATCAATCTATTTAATTTATTATTTTAATGAGATATGTTGAGATTTTAGATTGTATTGTTAAGGTTGATTTGTTTGGTCTAACCTTTTAAAAATATAGTGTAAGACAGGTTGGATCATCCAACCAATTTAAAAAGTCTCTCTTTTTTCTCAATTTTCTATTTTTCATGATTTGGTTATTTTTTCTTCAATCAGTTACATATTTTCATTGCAATTCATCGAACTTATAATTTTTCTGTTTATACAATAAATGTTGAATTACGTTAAATTTTAAAAGATTAATTTTTATATTTTTTATATTTTGACATGACATACACATCTAAAAATTAATATATTTAATTTATTTAAAATTTTATATTATTGAAGGTTCACTGACCCGCCAACTTTTTAAGAGGTAAGACCAAATAAAAGTTTAAATCCACTTATCTATACCCATATTTTAAACAAGTTAATGGTAGAGCGAATTAAAAGAGGAGCAGGTTGACCCATTTTACAACCCATAATTATGCCACATATACCACCAAAAATCCATAATTATAGTTTCTAAAATAAACATGCAATAATTAACACCACACACAATGGAGCACCCTCATTTGGATGTCTAAATGGATCCTACACTGTTCATCATTTATAAATGGATCCTACACTGTTCAGTATTTAATTTCATCAACTCACACCTATTTTTTTCTATTTAATGAATCCTACAAACAACTATATCATTATGTTTCAACAATATTCATGTTTTAATATAATTTACCTCACGAAAAAGTGAAGAGAGATAGTTCTTCAATAATATAGTCTCCCTTTTATATGAACATTACAGTTTTTTACGCCACAATTAAAGTGCATATTTAGCTTGATGTTAAATAGATGATAGCCATCATTGTGGATGTGCTAACTTCTTTGGAATACAAACAAAAAACAAATAGCATTGTTTATTCTGTAAAAGAGTTAAAACAGTAAATTCTGAAAATTCTTAGAAAACTTACATTGAGAATATTTTTCTAAACCTTCAAGAAACAGCTTGTTGGATATGTAATGTAATGAAATAATATTCTCAAAAAAATTTCAAAATAAAAAATTGGAAGATTTTTGAGAATTTAAAGGGGTAGGAGGAAAAATCTCCTTTATTATCTAACAAAAGGGACGTTGAGCCCAATTCTTCATAGGTCTTCTCTATCCCAGAGAATGAAGAAAGAGAACATGGGCTCTTTTTTATAAGAACCGTAAATGAGTCTTGTCTAACCTAGAGAAAGAAGGTTCTGTAAATCACCATAAGTAGAAATGCAACCCTAACCATTTCTTTAAAAAGACAGCGTAACAATCATTTGAGGGTAAAGTAGATAAATCACATCTCACTTGGATTAGAATGGATTCAACCAGATCCAGAAGATTCAGCCGGAATCAATTTAAACAGACGAATTGATTTTTCACCAAGACCCAAATATGCTCCCAAACTAAATTTTTACCATTCGCGAGGTAATGGTACCCAAAAAAGTATTGGTGTACATTTTAAAACGTTATTTGTTTGGTTGTTGGGTTTCTACTCAATTTAATTTGATTTGGTTTGTTTCCAATCAATTTATTTGCACTCTATGTCAGTCATAATCTTCATTAAAATCCATATCAGTTTGGTTGCATGTCAAATCTTAGCATACCATGAAATTGAAACGAGCTGTATAAAAAAATACTAACAGGTATGTACTGTCAATAATGAGAGAAACCAACATAGCTTTGCATTTATTTGTCCAAATAAACACAACTTTTACACCATCCACAACTTTATATGAGAGAATATAATGTAAGGACAAACTTACATACAGGGCGCTAAACACAAATAAGTAAATAAGACAACAGAATTGGATACCATGGTGTCTACCTGAAGGTTTTATCTCAAGCATTACCTTCTGTTAAATTTCCTATCGTTTTCAGGTCAAAGAGTTCAATCCAGTATCCATCGGGATCCTTAATAAATGCAATCCCTTTCATTTTCCCTGCAAAAAAAAAAAACTTGAAAATTTAAGTTTCAACTTGAAGAACGAGAGAATTCAGACATTTGCTATGAACACTTAACATTTGTACACCACAAGTTACTTTCTCAAAAATAGCAGCCAACAATTGAGAGCAAGAATGCCAGAAATAGTTGCTATGGTATCGTGCTCAATTTTCTTTGTTGATTGAACTTGAACTGAATTGTGAGTCTGTGACAGCGTTATAATTATGTTATTTAACTAGATAACCTACCAGAGTTACTATGTCTTAGACTGCACCTGCATTCGCGCTTCATAGTTTAAATAAACATTCTTCTCCCTGCATTGCTCTGAAGGGAAAGGTTTTTTCTTACCAAGGTGGTGAAGATCAAAGGACTCATTAGAGTTAGGAATTATATCTAGGGTGTGTCTAAAAGAGCTTATTAGAACTTATCTTATAATATAAGCATTTATGTAAGTATTTTAGAGAACTTATGAAAATAGCTTATGGCATGTCTATGTTTTCAACTTGTTTTAGTAAGCTCTCCATGATAGCACTTATGAAACCAATTTACAATTTATATAAAAACAGCTGAACCATGCTCTTGATTATAAAAATAGATGATATATAAGGATTTATATGATGAGCACTTATCATTAAGTGCTTAACTAACTGTTTACCAAAGAACACTCCTCATAACTCTAACCCACACAAATCAGATATGTATGACAACAATTAAGCCATATAAAAAACTTAGCCTATCTAATTCAAACCCATGTATATACTGTATAGCGAACCTCAAAAGCATTCATAGCATTTAGAAATGGAAATTATATATATTCATACTCATTGCATAGTATATTGGAATTTCTAGAGTGAAATTAAAAAAATGTTACCATCATCTGGTTTCTTAACAAACTCGACTCCAAGATTCTGAAATCTTTCACATGCTTTATAGGTGTCATCAACAGTTATGCCAATGTGTCCTGTAAACAGAAGGACAGCTTACTATTAGAATTCAATTATCTGTTTATCTCAATACGGCATAAATATATCAGTAAATAACTGGGAGAAAAAAAAAAAACTACATCCATGTGAAAGCCATAAAACTAATAGTAGAAAATATAGAAAGTAAATAGCAGTAAAAAATAATGACATCTTAATGAAATGAAAACTAGGCCACCAGAGTGAAATGGATAAGTTCATAACTTAAGTCTACCAGTATTTTTAGGGTATTGCATAAAAAACTTTAATAAAAAGAATGATATCTCAATAATAATACTGATGAGGATCTTAGTAGATCAATTTTTTGAAATAATGGTTTAAATGTAACTGAGATTAAAAAAGATCAGTTTCAGTAATGAGCATACCAAACCCAAATCCGGAAATGCTTCCCATTAAAACTTTTGACAGTTCTTTTTACTACAAACATTTCAAAAGGCATGGCCTACTAAACTCACCAATTTAGAAACCAATGCTTCTTTTGACAGTTTCACTTTTAAAGGAATCATACACACATGGTGTCACGGTGTATGAGAAAAAATTTAACAAAAGGTATTCACAACTAAACATATTTTATGAACCGTGTGCTCCCACTGGCATCAAATAAGGACCTAAACTCCAACTATATTTGAAGGGGAGAATAATAGTCAGCAATTTTTCAACATAACAGACTTGAAGGGTAACCAGAAAACATAATTACAAAACCACAAATTCACAATTCAAATCATGAATCACAAAACTAACATATGAATTGTGAAAAATGGTTGAAATAAATTATATAAATGATGTAGTGCTTGATGTTGTAATTATAAATTTAGGAATAGACAAAAAGTTAACCATAAGCCTAAAGAGACTATATATCATAAATAAACAAAATGAAAAAAGAGTACAGGCATACCCAAATAAAGTGTGTAGTGTTAGTAATTGTGTAAAGCACGTGTATAAGGAAGTAAAGCCCATATCTCAAACTTACGAAAACAGAGCAGTGAAATAATGAAATAAGGTGTATTTAGTACTGCCCCTTCAGTTTTTTCCTTTAAACATTTAATTTTATTTTATTTTTCAACATCTTTGATTAGAATTGGTAAAAGAAAAGTAGGAAAGAATAGACAAATCAAATCAGCGAATCGTGCAATTCATATCAGGTGATACAAATCAAACATCCAAGAATCACATGATTAGAAGTCATTTGTGCTTCATCATATGATACAAATCATTGGCTAATTAATATTAACTCGCATCGAACCACAAGATCCGAATCATGAATCAAAATATCCTAATAACAATGCCATCAATTAAAAAAATGACCAGGGCTTTAGGTGTGAAGTCTATATAAATCAAAATGAGATATCACTTACCAAAGCCACGAGGATCAGAATTGCCATTGTGGTACCCTTTGAACTCTGGATCACTTTCAGTGCCCCAATTACTGTACATTACTTTATTGTCAGATAATAGGCACAAAGATAAAGATGTATGAAAAATTTATATTCCTTACTGGGTTAATTCAATTGTAGCCTTTTGAGCAAAGGTCCAGACTGTTCTATCAACAGGATTACTTGGAGCTTCTGTTGTATCCTGAACAAGAAAAGAACATGGTTGATATTTCATTTAAGCATTTTTAATATTGCAAGCACAGTGCATATGGCCGGATGCATATTGCAAATCTAGTAATCCACTTCATAAAACTAAATTTTCACGAGCAAATAACAATAAAAGCCGTACCTCATACCCCATAAAGTATAAGCTGAACTTCATCTCAGGAAAATCCAATCTCTTAAGCAAACTAAACAAACCAACAAACGGCCATCAGCATTCAGAGTGATAGCATTGTCAAGTATCAACAGAAACAGCAAATTTAAAACAAATTGTTTAAGGCTCATTCACTTTGTGAATATATTTTCTATTTCCATTTTCTAAAATTTGTGTTAATTTTATTTGTAACAAATAAGGTGAGAGACATTTGAAGTGAACAATTGCCTGCATTTTAGAAACAATGATTATGTCAATATTATTTCCATTATTTCCAAAAATGTATCTTCATTAACTAGCATTTCATCTTCACTCCATAACAATAACAATGGTCCACATATAAAAGTCTTTCATTAAGGTAAAATCAACCCACATTCTAGAAAATGAAAACACAAAATGTTTTCACAAAGTAAACAAGACCTATTTCCTAACAACATTTTCACTTTTGACTTTGTATGTGGGTGGCTTTGCTGATGGATTTTTCTTTTAATTGTTATAGAGAGTCGATGGAAGCTACTCCATAATATAAGCGATTTGGCGCTAAAATAGACACAATATTAGTAGTTTAGTAGAAAGCTTTGGTTTTTTTTGTTTTTATACAAAGTTGAAAGCATTGTGTCCTTAAGTCCTAATTCAACTGAAAATGCCGACATTGTTAGGTATGACATCATGTATGTTAAGTTTGAGTGAAATTGAGGATTTGAAAAAGTATCACATTGCTTGTAATTATAAATGAAGAGGGAGCTCAAAGCTATATATATAGCTCTTGTTTTTCATTACAGCTAGCAAGAAACCCGTGCTATTGCATGGGTAACACGTCGCTGGTATTCTATCTATGTCTCATTGAGACTTCAGAAAAAATATCCTTTTGTGTATCAGTGATAAAAATTTATCCTGTATTTTTTATATTTATTAATGACAAATATTTATTTTGTATTCTTGTAGATATATATATGTGTATATATATATATAGGGAGTATGTTAAATGAGATAAGTTTTACAATGAGAGGGTTAAATCTTGACCACGCAACCATACATGGATGACCAAGATTAGAAGAAAAAGTTATGTGACTTTTTTAAGAGATCATTTGCCACTGACTTAAACAACTCTTAATCACGATCATCCATGTATGGTTGTGTGGACAAGATCTAACCCTCTCATCGTAAAACTCCTCTCATTTGATGTGCTCCCTACACACACACAGATATATATCACTTGCAAATATTTATTTGGTGTTTTTTATGTATGATTTATAAATATTCATAATGGTAGATATTTGTCACATGGTTTTTTATGTATCAATGACAAATTTGTCTTGTGATTTTTTATATTTATCACTGATAAATATTTGTCCTATGTTTTTTAAGTATCAATTAGAAATATCTATCTCGTTATGTATTATATATAAATATTCATCAATGACATATATTTGTCATGTGATTTTTTATGTATCAATGACAAATCTTTGTCTCGTAACTTTTTTATATTTATCACTCATAAATATTTGTCCTATATTTTTAAGAATCAATTATAAATATTTATCTCGCATTATTTTAATAAGTGTATCATATCTTTTATTTCAATGACATCATGTATGTTTAGTTAGGTTGAAATTGAGGATTTGAAAAAGTATCACATTGCTTGAAATTATAAAGGAAGAGGGAGTTGGCTATTATGGCTCTGGACAGGGATGACAACATAACCCGCACATGCAGGTATCCACTTGAATCTGTCTTGATTTGAATGGAAAAAATTTGTTTTGATTGGGTGTGGGTGCGGATTTTCCACGAAATTAAAATTTGGGTGCGGATTTTCCACGAAATTAAAATTTGGGTGCGGAGGTTGGGACGGGTTTGGGGTGGTGTTATCCACCCCGCACCCAAATCTGCAAATAATATTATTGTAATTTTTAAATTTTATATACATATACATTTAAATATACTTAATATTTTTTTAAATATTAAAAATTATAATCTTATCTTTATAAAAAATATTTTTAATTTTATTATTGTTTAATAATAATAGATATGGTTTTTAAAGTTATAACTTTATATATATATATATATATATATATGAATGGATGCAATAGGGAAACCCGATCTCCGTTGTGTTGTCTGGTTGTGGGTAGGATGAAGCCTAAATTTCACACCCGTTATGAATCAGGGATGGTGCGTGTTCTCCCAATTAGTCGGGTGCGGGTGCAGGTGCAGGATGGAGGAGGCAAAATCCTTTTCCCAATTAGTCAGATGGGGTGGAGGAGTCAAAACAGCTTTGGTTTTTCATTACAATTCGCACCACTTTAAACTTGTATCTTATTCTTGTCTACTCTTGTGTTAAAGTGTGTGAGAAGTAGTTTAAATATTTGCTTTGGAGAGTGTTGTTCTGATTGTCATTAGACTCAGTTTATTTATTTCCAACAATGTCCCGGGACCTCCTAATTGTGGTGAGTTTCTAGTGGTAATTATACATTGAATTCATATTTAGATGAAAAAAAGAAAGAAAGCATTGTTGTTTCTAGAAAAGCAAAGACTTACGACATGCCCAAAACGCGAGAATAAAAATCAAGGCTAACTTTGGGGTCTTTAATTCTAAACATCTGCAATAAAAACAAAACTATAAAAATTCAAAAACATGCAAACCATAATTAGTGGAATTTCAAATATAAATGCAAAAAAAAAAAAAAGAAACTCACAGTTTGTTGCATAAAGTAACCCTTAGTAGCTTCGTCAATAGTCGTATGAAGACCGGGGTTGTTAGCCGGTGATTCCTTGGATTCCGAAGCAGCCATCGAGAACAATCGAAATCGATTCGGTTTCTGCAAAAGAAAAAGGTATATTGAGAAAAATAGAGATTAACGTAATTAAGAGGAATGATGAATTGAAAATGCTATGATTTGGAACCTTTGATTTGGGGATGTGAGAGAAATTGAATGGGATTGAATAAGGTGACGGAAGAGGAAGAGGTTGGGGTTTAGAAATGAAGCGGAGACGAGAAAGGAAGTGTAAAGTAGAGGAAGCTGCCATTTAAGAAAGAGAGATTAACATACCTTTGAGTCTCGGTGAGAGAGAAGCACAGTGCCAAATCGCTAGTGAGCGGAGGGACAACATTATCGGTATTCATACAACATTGGGCTGGCCCAAATTTAATGTGCTTGCTACTATTCACACCCTACGTTTTCTTTAGTACACCCTCCTAGATACCTTGTCTTACTTGGATATAATTTTAGTCGCGGCCATATAAAAATCCTTGATTATCTTTTTTATTAAAAATAATAATTGATATGATCAAATTTAGCAGACATGACACTAAATTTCGCTGACTAGATTAAAAAAAATAATGATATGCTTTTTAAAATTAAATTCAATAATAATTTATTTATTTATTAAATAAAAACTTAAAATTAATTAATTGACCAGTAAACTAATTAAATAATAGAAAAACCTATCAATTTTCATCTTCAATTTCAAATTCGGCACATAAACTCAAAAGTTGAGGTGGCGATTTGTTTTGTGAGAAACCTAGAGCCGCTCACTTTTTTCTCTTTTTCTAAGTCCTCTTTTTATTTTTCAATCATTGGAGATATGGATAGGTACAGGTCATGTTAGACTTTGAAAGGTTTGAGTCTGACATACGATTAATTTTTTAGGCTTAAGTCTGGCATACAGCCTATCATAGACGTTTTTTTAGTCTGACCTGAAAGTCTATTTAAAAATTTTATTCACATTAAAATATTATATTATACATTTTTTTAATAAACTAAAACACCCTTTCTATACAAGAAAAACTAATAAAATTACAATCAAAACTAATAAAATAATAACTAACAAGTATGCAATGCAACAACCTTTCAAGAAAATAAAAAAAAACAAAATGAATACATAATTAATCCTTATACGATGCTCTACCCATATCAATTTACACAATAATCTCAAGATACTTGAAAATAACAGGAGAAGAAAAGAATGGAGAGAATATGAAACGACTAATTATTATGGAATGATTACATAGTAATAGTCTAATTGATATACTTTAAAATAAAAAATAATATTATTAATAAATAATAATAAAAATAACATTAACAAGTAATAATATATATACATATAGGTTGGCCTATGAGGCATAATAGGTTTTTTTTATAAGTCTGAGTTTGATCTATTTAAATAAATAGGTTTTAAAAATAGCTTCAACCTAGCTTTTTTATTATACATGTCAAGTCAGACTATAAATAGGTTATGTTATAGGCTCCTAATAAACGATCTAGTCTATTCCCATCCCTAATTGGAGATAAGTGATTTAAGGTCACTTTTTAGCGTAAAATCACTTCTTCAATTCATTTCTATTTCTTTTTAAAATAAATAGTTTTCACATAAATTTAATTTTCTTCTTGTCATTTTGTTGGTGATTTGGTCATCAAGTGTGACATTTTGTGTTGTCTTAGTGTGTTGTTTTGATTTTCCATCTTATTATGGCATTTTATTTTGTAGTTTATGTATTTGTTGAAATTTTTTAGAAGGACATGTTTAGTCAATATTATATATTGAGTCAGGGTTTTATGGAAACTATATCATCAAATTCAACACTCTCTCAACATTATATATGACTTATCAATATTTAGTTTAATTGGTCCTGTCTGATACCATGTACAGTCGATGTGACCATATGTAGAACAAATTAATATTCTTGTTAGGATTTAGGATTCAAGTTTTGGTTTGGTAAATTTTCATTGACTTCTGAAATGTATGTGTATCATTAATGTAACAATCCTAATTTTTATAAATAATAATTATGATAATTATTGCTATCATTATTAGTCCTTAAGTATATTATTTAAAAGTAAGTAGTTGTGTTATTTTTACAAGATTATATTGTATATATAATTATAAACTATAAGTAGGATAACTTGTTTATATTTAGGTTACTATTATGATATAATTTGGTTGGGTTAAGTAATGGTGTATTAAAGGATTTAAGATAGAATTAGAGAGAGTAAAGAACATTTGAAGCCCATATTCTCAAGTAGCCCAATTTGTAATAAGATTAACTTTATCATTAGTTGGATTATGAGGGATAAAATTAGAAATTGACACCACACTCCACCACATAACTAGACCAATAGGATTGTATGCATGAAAATTACCTATTCTTCTATTGATCACTATAGTAATAAAGGAAATTAAGAAATCAAAATAGTGAGAAAGAAAAAAATATGAGCGTGAGAGAAAGAAGAATAAAGAAAAGAGAGAAGAGACAAATGTTTATCATGGAGAAGAAAAGGAAAAGGGGCTAAAAGAGATTAAGGTTCACCCATGAAATAAGGAGTTGAATACTTCATGAATGAAGATTTTACTATAGAGATTGAAGAACTAAGGTAACACATAATCTCCTAAATACCTCTCTAGGGTGTGCTTATGGTATTTAATGAATTTAGTGTTTGATTAAAGTTAATTCATTTATTTACATCTCTTTCATACTAGATAAAATTACGATTTTTTGGATGTTGAACGAAGAAAATGAGTCTTGATTTTGAAAAATATATGGCATGACTAGTTTCTATTTAACCTGATGCTTACATGTATTTTTGGAGTAAACAATCTTGTTTAATTTTAATCTAGTTATATGAATGAAATGTTGAGTTAGAATTCTAATATGAATAGATTTTTCTATGCAAGGATAGATATTGGTATGAGTGAAATTGATAAAGGGGGAAGCGTAATCCTTTAAAGCTGTATGGCACATTGTCATTACTCATTATAATGCACGTAACTTTCACCACATATATCGTATAGTAATGATTCTTAAATCATTAGAAATTAGACAAAATTATCTTCAAATTAGACCTCGGTGTCGTTGATTTTCATTTACAATAGTAGTAGAAATTTGGGTTACAAATTAAGTAATATTTATTTGTCCTATTTTTCTACTTTCGTGTCTTCTTTTAATACACATAACTAATTGGAAACTTATCATAAAAAAATAAATTTTATAGATATAAATTAAACATCTTAAGATTTTCGAAAAATGGTCTTTTACTCAAATTGAAAATCATTTGATATTTTAATTAAATTGTCAAAGTTGAAGTATTTTCTGCATAAAAAAGTTGTGGCATAACTAAGTTAAATTGGGTTTAATTGGAACTATAGGTATCGGTTGTTAGTGAAACCAATTGGATTTTAAATATCACTCTTAGTAATTTGTTATCGTAAAATTTTATAAGTTTATATTGATTTTATAAATTTTCTTAATTTTAGGAGTGGATTGTTCTGTTTAATGTTCAATTTTATAAAAAGAGATTACGAACAAGTATAGTATATTGAGTAAAACCAATATAATCTTTATGACTCACTTGTTAAAATAGTGTTTAAGTCATTAGAATAATCAAGTTTGGTGGCTTATGTTATTTCAAAGAATTGAGGCTCGAGGAAAAAAAGGTGTATGAGTATAACTTACAAAGAAATATTATTTTATTAAATTGAAGTATAATTTGTGAAGATGATTCATGTTTAGCACACTAGCATGACTGAGAAACATATATAAATGTTTCTTATTAAATCTATGTTGCTGAATTTTATGGTCACATGGTCACTGTGTTGGGATTGATGTTTTACAAGTAACAAAGAAATGTTAGAAACTTCGGGAGTATGAGAACTGCTCACCAATCTTTTATTTTTCTGAGTCAGAGTGAGATCACATCTTGAATCTATATTATAGTTTATAGTTTAATTTTCTTTTAAAGGTTGTTTAAAAGTTGTAAATATTTTAGTATTTCAAGAGTTTATAAAAGAATTTCTATTTATCCGTAAGTAATTGAAAATAAATAATTGAAAATATTTCAACCAATTATCCATTTGATTGTACTATTCTCATTTTAGTATTTTAATTAAATTTATTTTATGTCAAAAAAAAAAACTCTCAAACTCCTTCTTCTTCAACCCACAAATACCTGTATCTTAACACCATCAAGATACTCATTCTAATTTTCTTCTTTGATATGGCTGTCGAATTTATCTTTTCACTCTCTCTCCACTCACATTTCTCCTCTCTATGATTTCCATTTCTGCATGAAGAACTTTGTTTCATCAAAATAGGTAATTAAATTTTTTTGCATTTTGCGAGTATGAAAGAAGCAATGTGAGATAAAGTTTTCACCTTATGCAATGGTGCCTACCATTTTTGAAAACCGATTAACCTCTTCAAGGCAACAACACTTAGAAAGAGACAACAATGGCGACGTCTTAATTGTAAAAAGGTAAAGGTAGACAAGTTTTTTTTTTTCATGGCAATGACCTTCAACAACAACAACTACATTTTCATTGGCAACAACTTCTTCTTCAGAGTGATTTGCTTCACCTCTTCTCTCACGTTGAACAAATTCATCAACAAGATAGATGTGATTGTTGGGAAAAATAGCATAAGTTCAAAAGAATCAAGACACAATCACAACACAAGAATATAACGTGGAAACTCCAAAACCGGAGAAAAAACCACGGTCGCTGCCTAAAACGGAAACTAGAGAATTAACACTATGTGAAAATTGTTACAACACATAGACTTCTCTCAGAGAATTAATACTATGTGAAAATTGTTACAACACATAGACTTCTCTCACCCACACCCAACACCCCAGTACAACCACACTCTTACAAAGCAAATATTTAAACTAAGTTAGATACAAGTTTAAAGTGCTACATGCTGACTGGTGTTGGTGCATTTGAAAACAAAGAACCAAAACCCAATATATAGCATTGGCCTTCTCCTTATTCTCCCACACTAAAGGATGTGGGACTTGCAATCAACCCCAACAATCTCCACCTTGATTGTAAGAGTTACAGCTTCCGCTTCCATTGTCTTACCGACAATCATACTCCACCATAAAAAGTACACTTTACTTGGAACTAAACCATCCCAAGAATTTTCTCCACTTGGAACTAAACCATTCCAAGAATTTTCTCATGTCGAAACCTAGCTGAAATTTATGGTGCAACTCCCATGTTGGCTTCCAGGAAGTTCTTCAGCCATCGACACATCACCACACACCTTGCATCAATGCCAACCAATGTCTGTGTGCTGTTCTGAATCCGCTAGCAATAACTTGTCCTTTTTCATGGTATAGCGGAAATACCATAGGGACAAACTTTACTGCTCCACTTGGACAATTTCTCTTCACATGCCCAGACTTTCCTTTCAGCGCCTTGTGTAATCCTGATTGTATAAGCACATCCTTGACTTGTACTTTCCACCAGCCAAAGTTGATTCTTCCATCAAACTTCTCTATATCAAACTTCACAACGCTTGAATAAGACATAGCAGCTACACACAGACTGTAAACTGTGCACCAGGTAAGTTCCCAAGAAAGAGAGGTGGGTCACAACAGACACGCTTAAATACCAAGTCTTTCCTTAGTCAGAACCTCCCTAAACAGCACTTTCACAGTATCACCTTTCCCCTAACAATACCAAGGATAATTCTTTTCTGATGTGGAAGATCAGACAAAGCTGCAACCACAGAGCATACTAAGAAAAATTATCCCGCCGAACCTCCGAACCTGGCTCTTGATACCAGTTGTTGGGAAAAATAGCATAAGTTCAAAAGAATCAAGACACAATCGCAACACAAGAATATAACGTGGAAACTCCAAAACCGGAGAAAAAACCACGACCGCTGCCTAAACCGGCAACCAGAGAATTAACACTATGTGAAAATTGTTACAACACATAGACTTCTCTCAAAGAATTAACACTATGTGAAAATTGTTACAACACATAGACTTCTCTCACTCACACCCAACACCCTAGTACAACCACACTCTTACAAAGCAAATATTTAAACTAAGTCAGATACAAGTTTAAAGTGCTACATGCTGACTGGTGCT
Organism: Cicer bijugum; assembly: GCA_037974875.1. Taxonomy (NCBI): domain Eukaryota; kingdom Viridiplantae; phylum Streptophyta; class Magnoliopsida; order Fabales; family Fabaceae; genus Cicer; species Cicer bijugum. The sequence continues at coordinate 1,725,202 of JBBPBT010000685.1, forward strand.
GGTGCATTTGAAAACAAAGGACCAAAACCCAATATATAGCATTGGCCTTCTCCTTATTCTCCCACACTAAAGGATGTGGGACTTGCAATCAACCCTAACAGTGATAAATTGAGAATGTACTATGAACAGAGAGATAGAGACAAAATTAGGTATTGAATAAATGTAGAATGATAAGTTAATACATGACATAAACACCACAAAATTTTGATTTTTTTTTTCTTCTAATTTTTAACTATTTAAAAACAATCGAAAGAGAATCAAACTCACTATGCAATTGCAAAATTGGAGGATTCCACAAAAGTTGCCTCTAAATGGAAGCTCTGCATGCAAGTTTCAACTCGTCTAATCAATTTTGTTACTTCTTCTCCATCTCATAAAAATATTACAAGAAAACAACAAAATTTTATGGCGGCCTAATCCCTCACAAAACCACAATGTTGGAGCATTGTGAGAGCTTAGACCTCCACAAAATCCTACTTAAATTTTTGTTTATTGTGAGAATTTTTAAACCACAAAATCAATTTTTATAAGGGTAAAGACCGCCACACACGAAACCTTTTGTGACTATTTATGTCTCCACAAAGGCAATCATTTTTTACTGCTTAGGCTGCTATAAAGACCCAATGTTCTCCTATAAATATCACTCCTCCTCTCATTTTTCATTTCTATCTTCTCTGAATTTTCTCTTTACCTTCTCTCTAAAATTTCTCTCCACGTTCTCTCTATTAATATTTTTTCTCCAACTTTTCTCTATACCTTCTCTCTTCAATTTTAGCAAGTTTTTATTTTATATTTTGTTTTTTAATGTTATTTTAATTTAAAGTTATTTATATAATGAATACCCTTTAAATTTTATTTTGACAGTGGTGTTGTTGTGTTTATTGTAAAGAGTTGTTAGTTGTCTGTAAGCTTCAAGTCATAGACTGCCCAACATCAAGTTAGTATGTAATGCATTTTAAATATAGATTAGTAATTTATAAAATTATTATTATTAAAAAAATTTATATGATTATAAAATATTTTTAGACTTAATATTTTATTTTAGAATGCATAATATATTATTTTTAAAATTGGATATAATATTATTTTTAAAGTTTAATATTAGTAAGGTTTGTTAAAAACAAGTACTAGTAAAACATTTAAACTATAATATGTTTACTAAAATTAAAATGTAATTATTTTTTTAAAAATTTTAATGAAGTGTAAACTTTTTACTGTAGTTATTTTTGGTATTATGATTTATTATGTTAGTAAAATAGAATTTTATTAAGAAATTGTAATGTTTTTAGAAACAAATACTTATGAAAAAAAAATATAATAATAATCTAAGCATAAACTATGTAATATTATAAATATAAAAACTTTTTATATTAT
>JBBPBT010000685.1:1726786-1738646 GCA_037974875.1 Cicer bijugum
TTTGAAACAAATGTAAAACTTATTGATTTTAATGTAACTATTTTTTAAAAAATATTATTAAAATTAAGGATATTAATATTTGTTGTTAGTCATTATAAATAGTTGTAGTTTAGTTCGTACAAAAATTTATATACTTTTATTGTCTCTATTTCTGTTTATAATGACTTATATTATGAAAAAATTCATTAAACATCATTTAAAATTTTTATTTTAGTTTATATGTATATATATATATATATTATTTATTATGATTTATTATACTATTTTGTAAATTCTCCCTTAATTGACATATAAAATATGTCATAATTTATTATTTAGTAATTTATAGATGTTAATAACAAAATAATACTTTTGAAAAATAAAACAATGTATATATAAAACATTAATCTTATTAATGATCGTGTAAAATTTATTTAATTTTCAGAATAAACATATATATATATAGAGAGAGACCGTAGTTGAATGTATAATAAGAATTTTTTTCGAATGAATGATCTTAAACAACGTGTTGCTAATAAAATTTCTTAATTTTGCAAGACCGTAGAAAATTATTAAAGATGAAGGGGTGATGAGATGTCCATGTTAATGAGGTACATGTTGTTTATGTTGAAGACTAGTGGTGTTCTACTCGAATATGATATGCAATTTTAAACTATATTGTCTTCAACATCAATTAATAATACTTTTGAGTGACTTTTGTTGTCGAGTAATATTCCATCAAATAATGATGGAGGAAACGAAACTAATGATTGATGTATTCGAATAATATTTGATATTTTTATTTTTTATTTGTATGAATATATTGTACATTATTATTTGATTATGGCGTGTTTAATATTTGTTTTGTATGACATAATTTGTTAATTTTGGAATGTTTTATTTTGTTTGGTAATAATAATTTAATTAATATTAATATTATATTTTTATTTGTATATATAATATTTATTTTAAATTTAATTTAATTTTTTAATTATATTAATATTAATTTTTTATATATAATATCATTTTTTTAATATTAAATTTTGAATTTTATAAAATTATTTTTTTAATAAAGTCACACATTTGTGTCGGCCTAAACTCTCACAAATGAGATTCTTTGTGGTGGCCTAAGTCCTAACAAACTATTTTTTTTTATTCGTCCCATCATTTGTGGCGGCTAACCCCTCATGTAACACCCAGTCATTTTATTTTATTTTTATATTTTTACTTAGGAGTAGAAATAATTGTTGATGATATTATTTTAATTTTTTATAATAATAATAATATTAATTAATAATATTTTTAGTTATATTTTATAAATAATGAATCAAAGTATTTACAATTACTAAAAGTAAATTTAATACGTTAAACAAAAAAAACTCTTAGAGTCAGAACTATTGATGTTTTACTACTCAAATATAAATCCTAGTTGGTCATAAACTTTGGACTTGTAGAAAACTCACTCAACAAGTCTAACCCCAACACAAGAGTATCTCAAAGCCTCCAATTGCATGTTATTGTACTTTCTCGCATTTCTCCTATTGGGTTGACCGTGACATTATTCACTCAAGTAACACTATATGACGTCCTGTCAAATGTAAGAGTCATCTCCAATAACAAATACAGAGCAAATATACATGCATATATAGTTGTTATAGCAAAAATATAAATAAATCATATATTTCATTTTACAGTTAAAAATCATAACGCACCAAAAATACAAATCAACCAAAATGCACAATCTATTTGTTAGACTATATGTCAATGCATAATTCTGGAATATCACCTCCCCGCAAGGGCTTCGTGGATCCTTCCAAGCAACACCACTAACTCAAAATCCCCGCAAGAATCTGTGGGCTCCAACCAATTATGGACGCACCACACAACTATGAATGCATGAATATAGATACTTTTGTTAGTAACAATATAGATCACTCAACCATAACGTTCAAAATCATTCAACCTTGTTATAAACCAACCTAATTTAGACCCAAAGTAATCACCTTGAATAACCACATATGTCAAGCACAACCATTATAATAACGCATCACATAACATTCATTTTCCACAATTTGAACATGTCAAACACAACCATTGTTAATATTCATTTTGAAGATAACACACAAATTGAACAAATACACAATATCATTGTATATTTATATCACATATAATTCAAATAGGAAAGCAGATGGAGTGATGCTCTTACCGTTACTAAAGTTGTATTTAGAATTATGCTTCACAAACTCTTGTCTCACTCATTTCATACTTGCTGCTATGCGAGCATGATTTCTCCCTCTCTGGATGTCGTTTCTCCGATCCAACCATTGAAAACATGGATTTGAATGTTGTGAACCTGCTGTCCAAAAATCAGCCCGATCCAACGGTTAACAAATACACAATCAATGTTTTTCTGATATTGATTTAACAAATTCGGGAATAAAATTACTCCTCTCTTTTCTGTTTTGGTGGTTGTCTTTTCTATCAAAATGGTCTCCATTTTCTTCTCTCCTAAACCCTTTTCTCTATATTGCATAACAATGTTGAATGGAAGGCGTCCATTTTGTTTTATTCCTTTTTTTTTTTATCATTAGAAATGAGTAGTGTATGATATTAAATGGGGAAAGTGATAATAAGTGGGGAATATGGAGAGCATTCAACCAGGAGGGGAGAACGTTAAGCCAGGAGTGGGAAAGTTAAGTCGAAAGTGGGGAACGTTAAGCAGAAAATGGAGAACATGGCATTTCAACCTAAGCCATGTATGTTTAACGGTTGCCAAATGATGTTTTTAATATTATTATTATTATTGTTATTATTATTATTATTATAATAAAAAATTAAAATAATATCTTCAACAATTATTTCTACTCCTAAGTAAAAATATAAAAATAAAATAAAATGACTGGATGTTACATTCTACCTACCTTACATAGTTTCGTCCTCGAAACTGGCGCTAATGAAGAAAAAATGCGGGTATTACACCTCACAAAAGAGAGAAATTGTGGTGGTCTTGACCCCACAGATGCTTAACTTTTTAATAGTTTTAATATTTGTGACAGTCTAAGTCCTCACAAATTTGGAGCGGACTTTTCTATCACAATTTTGTGAAGGCTTAAACCCTTAAAAATGGTAATGAAAAACCAACTTTTATGGCCGTTTTGACCGCCACAGAATTTTGTGATTGACTTATTTGTGGTTGTTTAAGGCAGCCTGCCACGAAAGCTTGATTTTCTTGTAGTGAAAAGTATGAGTCTTTCCATCGAAAGAGTAATCATTGTGTTACCTAGAAGAATCTAACTAATCAAGATTTCTAAAGTAGTGTAAGACATTACTAAAGTCATCTTGTATTTAATAAAATTGGTCATTCTTTAATCTACAAAGTTGCTCCAATAAAAGTTGAATGAATCAATGTTTACTTTCAATTCAAGTATGTATGAGTATGTTTTAGGCTAAATTATGTTTGTGGTCCCTTAACTTAATTTCAGATAACGTTTTAATTCTTTAACCTTTTTTTTTTCTCGAGTTGGTCCTTTATTTTACTTTTAAGTGACACTTTGATATTTTATGTTTTAAAATGTCAACAATGTTATCTTTTTTTATACAAAAATTCAAAAAAAAAAATCATCAAATTTTTCAAACAAAACCCATAAAATTCATTATCATCTTCAATAAAATACACATTTAATCAAATTCATAACTTAAATCTTGAAATAAACTCATACTTTCATTCTTTATTTGATGTTGTTGGAGATAAAATTTGAGTGTATTTGAATATTTAAGTTATGGATTTGATAAAATTTGCATTATATTGAAGATGATTATTAATTTTATGGATTTTGGTTGAAAAATTTGATGATTTTTTTGAATTTTTGTATAAAAAAGGATAACATTGTTGAAATTTTAAAACATAAAATATCAAATTATCACTTAAAATTAAAATAAAGGACCAACTCGGGAAAAAAAAAGTTAAAAGACTAAAACGTTACCTGAAATTAAGTTAAGGGACCACAAATATAATTTAGCCTATATTTTATTATATGGTCGTGATTTAGCTAGTTCATTCAAAACCAACTAATGTGGTTGTGTTTTGATTGACTCAACTAATGTAGTTTATCCTTTTTTAGGTTGATTCAGAAATATAATTGAGAGATATAAAAAATATACAATAGGATCAATAAAATCATAAGTTTAAGCCCCAAAATACTTGTTTACTATCACGATTTAGCTTAAATTACATTTGCCCCCATAAGTTATTTTTATATTTCATTTTTATCCTTTTTTTTTTAAATTATAATTGTTAATTACTTTACATCCTAAATTTTTTTCGATCAAATTTAATTTCGTAAGTTATAAATATTAAAAAGTGTTGGTCTCTTAAGTTACAAACGTGAAGATTTTTTAATTCTAATTTAACATTTGTAATTTAAAGAATAATTGTTGGATGGGTTCACTCCTAAAATGGAACCCATCTATTTTATTAATATTAATATTGTTATTATTGAAATTAAAAAAAATTTAATGGGGTTGACCAACGTGAAGAAAATAAAAGCGATTTAGAAATCCTAATAGCTGAGAAGAAAAATAAGGGTTTGATTCTAAAGTGGTAAGAGGTGTGTAGCAAACTTGCTCCTTATCTACAAATTTAGTATTTTATTCTAACCACTGAGTTTGTTATTTTAATATATATTGTAGTTTTATCTTTTTTTTACTTTGACATCCACCTTAGTGTAAGGTTGTTATAATGTTGTTATTGTTGATTGATATTTTATGTTGTTATTAGAAAACCTCTCATGTATCCATTAATTATTATAGCGGAAAAAAATATAGAATAGTTTTATCTTATGTTACTTTGGCATACCCACTTAGTGTAAGGTTGTTATTGTTGATTGATATTCCATATTTTTATTAGAAAGAATCTGGTGTATCCATTAATTATTATAGTGGAAATTTTTAAGGTCTCGTAGTTTTTATTTTCTCAATATCAATTTGATATAAGTTTTCCATGTTAAAACTGTGTTTGTTTATATTTAATTTTTTTGTCAATTATTATTTCTGGAATTTTATTTTTCCAACAAACATACTTAGGATTAAAATTAAACAAAAAAATTGTAAACTAAAATATTAAACATTTGTAACTTAAATTAAAATAAGAAGAAAAAAATTTAACATCTAAATTGAAATATAAAAATAACTCAAAAGGACCAAAAAGTGTATCTTATATATTTATAAAACAATTATCATTAGTTGGCCCGACGTAGTGATGATTGAGATGTCCTAACTTTTAATGGAGTGAGGGTTAATTTGCATAGGAGAAAAATGCAGACTTATTTTTTGCTGGTTGATTTTTTTATTAAAAAAAATGACATTCAATGGTTTACATGAATACAATAGATCGATTGAGAATAACATAGAGTTATAATCGCTAAAATTAAAATTGAAAAAAACAAGCTCATAAGTTTTTTAAAATTGCACAACTAAAAAATAAATAATATAATATAAGCAAATTTTATTGTTTTTTAATTTTAAAAACTTAGCCGCAATTAAACTATAAAATAGGAATTTTGTATTTGAAACGTCAACAAGTTACAACATAACAGCAAACTCTATATTGGTAAAATAATTCTTCATTCATGGAATTTTTCTTCATTATGTAGTTGATTTTAAAAACTATTTAGCAGCTTATATCAACCACATTTAATTTTTTTCCTATATTTTTAATTTGAATATGTTATCTGATTTATTTATATAATATCTACTTTAATAAAGTAATCAAAAGCAAAGGTATCAAGATTGGGCTTGTGTATATATAAACCAAACAAGACAATAGAGGCCCAATCCAATTGAAAGTTGACGGTAGGTGAGTAGACACACACCCTCATTTTTACGTAGCAACAAAGAGGCAAGAAGTTTCTTGCTCTTTGGTCAAATCAAGAGAAACAAAATATATAATAATAAAAGTATTGAACAAAGGTGCTTTCGATCTAATGAAAGAAGAAAAAAGAAAACTAGAAAAATTATGAAGGTAGATCGAGTGGTTTTTTTAAACACTAATTACATACCTCACACTAAAGAGATATCTATGACATTTTTTTTTTCTACACTTTTTTCACTCTCTATCTCTCTCACTATTTCTTTTTTTCTTTTTCTAACTTTTCAATATCTTAAAAAAAAAAATAATGAGAGATAGAAATTAAAGTAGAGAAATAAATATCGTGTAAAAGATTTAAGTTAGACTATCATGAATCTATACCCACATTCTAATAAAATTGTAAATGTTACAAATTATATATTAAATAATTTAACAATGTAATTTTGTAGAAATTGAATTATTATTAACTTAGATTCTAAAATGATATCAAAAACAATTTAATATTAGTTGAATTAGATCACCAACTACTATTAAATTACTATTTTTAAAAGAAAACATGTTAAGAATTTCACATAAATTAATATCTTAATGATATATTTATAAGTAAATTGATTTTATAAAGATCAATTTGACTCCACCCACATCTTTAATACATAGATTCTTTAACTTTCCACACAAGGATCCAAAAGCCCCTACAAGGAATCTATGCATTAACATAATAAGATGATTGACGAATTAATTAAAATTGGATGATTTATATTGAAAATGAATACTCTTAATAATTATTAAACAAAAATGAATATCTGTATCTTTGAACCTTATGATTTAAATCCGACAGTTACGAGTCGTTTGACTACATAAATGCAGGATTTATTGACTACACTATATCCTATTCCATACGCACAACACGTTGGTGTCTTCCCACTATTTATACACTCGCGATTACTTCTAATTCTTACTCCCTAATTAATTTTCTTACTTCAGTTACGCAACAAACACTCCTTTCTCCAATTCCAAACCCACACTCATTCTTTTCTTCTTTAATGGCGGTAACTATACCCCTCTCACTCTCTTCATTTCCTTTTATTTCTTCTATTGTCATAAATAAATGTTTACCTTAATTTTTTTTATTTTTTTTATTTTACAGAAAAAGAAGAATAAGGGAAATGCAGAAAACAACAATGACAATAACAATAACAATGGAGGAAAGAAAGAAGACAACAATAACAACAACAACACAACGGTCTTGAAAGTTGCTATGCATTGTGACGGTTGCGCTTCGAAAATCATCAAACACCTTCATTCTATCAAAGGTTTCTTTTTTTTATTTGTTCTCACAATACAATAATCGAACTCTGTTTCTCTCTGTTTTCTCTAAGTTTTTTCAATATTTGAAATTTTACAAACATTTTTGTGTGTGTTTTAAGGCGTGGAGACGGTGAAAGCAGAGAGCGAGACTGGAAAGGTAACCGTCACCGGAAATGTGGACCCCACAAAATTGAGGGACAACTTAGCGGAGAAGACTAAGAAAAAAGTTGAACTTATTTCTCCACAACCCAAGAAGGAAAAGGAGAAGGAGAACAAGGAAAATGAATCAAACAAAATTTCTGATGACAAGAAAACCGACGACAAAAAAAACCAAGACAAAGCGGTTATTTCATTTTATTTATTATTTATTTTTTTGTTTCTATTAAATTGTTTGGTGATTCGTTTTTACTTTTAATTTATTTGTTAATTGTTAATTATTTTCTAATTTAGTTTTTGTTTTATGTAACAGACGGTTTCTACGGCTGTATTGAAGATGTCACTACACTGCCAAGGATGTTGTGACAAGATTAGCAAGATGGTGTTGAAAACCAAAGGTCTATTTTATTTTCAATTTTATTAATGACAAAACATAGCTAAATTTCTTCTTAATTTTCTTTCCTTAATTTCTTTTTTCTATAACAAACATTGAGAAAATTTTAACTAGTTGTGAAAATTATAGGTTTGTCCTATATTAATATGATTTTGATGATGCAGGGGTACTTGAAATAGCAATAGACAAAGAGAAGGAAACAGTGACTGTGAAGGGTACAATGGATGTGAAAACATTGGTTGAGAATTTAACAGTGAAGTTTAAGAGAAAGGTTGAGATTGTCCCTTCAAAGAAAGACAATGAAGGAGAGGATGGAGGAGGTGGGAAGAAGAAAAACAAGAACAAGGGTGGTGGTGGTGGTGGTGGAGAAGGGGGTGCTAATAACAATAACAATGAGGAAGGAGAAGTTAAAATAATAGAATATTCGGTTCAACCACCCTTTGGTAATGGTAATGAATATTATCATGTTGAAAGGTATAACTATACACAAGTCTACGAAGAGCTGTTGCATATGCATTCACAACCACCACAAATGTTTAGTGATGAGAATCCAAACGCTTGCTTGATCATGTGAGTGATGTGAGGTGGTGTCACTTTGTCAGAGGAATTAATTTCATTCAATTCAATTCAACATTGCGATGAATGATGATGGTGGTCTTTTGGTGATTCCATGAGACAGTGGAAAAAACAAGTGCTAATGAGAGTAGTCAGTGAGTCACTAGAGTCTTTCTTCTTCTTGTTTATTTTCCACTTTGTTTTTATTTTTATTTAAAATGTTTTGTAAGAAAGAGTTGTGATGCAATTAATTAAATTAACCAATATTGTTGATATCACATGGGAATACCAATTTAAGAATTTGTATTAGATCGTAGTATTGTGTTATGAATATAGAAATTAGTGGATGTTTATTTTCTTAATCTTAATCTTTTATATTCTTTAAAGGTGCGACTTTACTATCTAGACTTTTATTCTTAATGTTATTGTGATTATTTACTTAAAAAAAATAGTATTGTTCTCTAAATGTAAAAAATGATGATGATATGGAATAATAAGGAAATGGAATCTCTTTGGTCTAATATGTAGTTGATTTTATGGAACGAAGTTGCTGACAATGTTCCTATAAATTAATGATTGTATTTGAATATGGAAATTTGGAGAGAGGAACAGAAAAATACTTGGTTTTTGCGTGTCCTTATTAGGTGTTGTTGCATTTGTTGGTTGTACTGAATAGTCATTACGCATATATTCCTGCAAGTTTCTTCTCTGTCCTTTTGTTTTCTACCATCATTTATAATTTGTCCTCAATTTGCAATTGCATCGACCCATTACCGTGTAGCCAGCTTCGTTCGTTACTTGGTTTCAAATTCTTCGTCCTTTTCCACGCCTTTCATTTTTTTGTCCTATCTTTTAACTCATTTTCTCTACCTACCATTTCCATCTTCGCTATTTTTCTTCTTTAATTCTTATGCCCTCATCATGTTAACTAGTGTACAAATTCTAAATGTTTGGACTATGGTACAAATTTCATTCAGTAACTTAGGAATTCTAATTTGCATTTCTTTGAGGTCAAATCAACTTTTATTTTATAAAGTATTATAGTGGCGAATTTGGTCGATCCAAATCATTTTTTATGTGTCCGAATATCCAATACAAAAAGCAAATGATGAGCAGAAACAGACACATGATATACTTGATTTATAGGTATTTGTTTTTTAAATTAAGAGAATATGAGTTAACTTGGTTGAGGTAAAAAAGTTTTTAAAAAAATAAAATTATAAAGAATTTAAAAAATTGAGTGATATGGTGATTTCGTATTTCATATATTAACAATTAATATTAGCAGTTTAAAAATGATAGATTTAATTGTAATTTTAGTCGCTCTATTGTAGTTAAATCACAAAAATAGTCATCTTATTTTATTTCTCTTAAATTTTGATTAAAAGTTTGATGTAATGTCATTATTTTTAACTACTTAGTAACATTTATAATAATAAATTTCAAATATAATTAGAGGCATAATGTGATTTAAATAACGTTAAAAAATAAAACTTAATCAAATTAATCAAATAACTTATGGTAGAGAAATTTTTATAAGAAACAAAAATCTAGATTAGTGGAGGCAATTCCTATGAATCATCACATTCATTTAAAATTTACAACTAAGATTAAATATAACTTACCACTTGGAGGAATTTCGAAATTTGAACTCAACTCACAACATAGTTGACCAAAAATTCCATGCATATGTACCAATTGGTTTAACTACTATAGAAGCTGAGTTGCCCTTTTTTTTTTCCTTATTTTTTTATATGTGATTTACACTTAATTTTTAGTTTAAAATTATTTTTTATTATCATCTTTTTAAATAAGTGATTTTTATATATATTTAATTTTTTTTATTGTTTTTATATAATATTATCTTTGTTCGTTGTCTTGGTGCAGTAGTTTATTTTCTCATCTTGTTGCGGTGTTATTTAGTTTTAATTGACAAATTAATTTTGATAAAATATAAATTCAATAAATGATTTTAACGTCATCAATGTTACAATTTAGAGACATAAATATTTTAAATACTTCAATTTTTTTTTTTTTGGTATGTTTTGTTGCATTTATAGATATTTTGACATTTTATGTTATTAATCTAGATGTCGTGAGTTTGTTCGTAGATTTCATATTTTTTATTTAATAATTTTATTTTTAAATCAATATAATTTTTACTAATTGAAATGAATAAATATTTTTTTTAATTAAAAGAAATTGAATTTTTCAATAGCTAATTGTTAGACAAATTAATGCATATAGTATTACTTTAGATTTATCATAATCACATTGAATCATTGTGCTTTTAAAAAACTACAGTGTAGTTTTTATAAATTTGCATTTTGTGAATTTAGAAAACTTAATATGAAGTAGAAAATGCAATAAATATATTAAAAGTTTTACAAATGATTATTTTCCACACAATTCTTTTTATTCTTTCATAATTACAAAGATCTTAATAAATCCCCTAAAAAAAAGAGCTTAATAAATGACCAGCTGATTTTCTATTTGACTTAACCTTCATTTGCAATTATTTGTGCATAAAAATAGATTTATAACCCGGGATAGTAACGTGATAGATGATGATGACTATGCATTGGGCTTTATGCATGGAATATGTCTTTTGTTATGCATGATGATGCCTATGCATGACCACACCATCATGCACTCAAAGACCTCTTGGTTTCTGTCTGCCTTTAGGAAAGAAACAAGAACTTTCATAAAGGAAGATAAAAGCCAAAATCCAAGTGCAACAATTATACTGGGAAAAGACACTACTCACTGCCTAAAGATTCAAAATCTGACGGTGTTCCAACTTATCATAATTAACTAAACTTTTTTTTATAATATTTATTTTCATCAAATTAAATATATAAATAATAAATCTTCAAATTATTAAACATTAATTAACTTAATCATTCAACCGGTCTGGTCTCAGTCAACTACCAAAATTAACTCTATTGATTTGTTATGTTAAATGACACATATGTAAAATATTATGGAGTATTTTGAAACAATTTAATCAAATAATTTTTACATTTGATTTACAAGTTAAAATATTTTTTACTTTGTTTCTTCTTTCTTACACTTTAATTAATTCCTTGCATGTCTCCTCTGTGAAGTTGTATTGAACAATTTGAATTACTAAACCCATCATCAATTTTATGCTTATTACTTTTTTCTATTTAAGAAATGTTGCATTAGCTTTACTACTATTTTATCCAATTCCTATCTTTCGATGTTTCTTCCTTTGACATCAGTTATGTACGTGTGTTTGTGTAGTCTTTCTGTTTTACATATTTCATCTCTTGTCTCTTGAGTTACAGAGTAAATTTTTTATTGTTGATCATCTGTTAAAAAAAGTTTTGTATTTTATTTTATATTATTTATAGTTTTTAAAATTATTATTAAGTCGTATACTATGTCACCTACAAATGCACATATTTGTTACTATCCACTTTATATTCAACCATCATTCATTTACTTCAATTTATCATTTCATTATAATATAATATCTATTACTTCCTCGAACTCAACTTATAAACAAAAATGAGTAAAAAAAATATATATGTGATTTAACTTTTGAATCACATACATATATTTTATTTGACTAATTT